>JBBBDQ010000203.1:135000-267500 GCA_037127315.1 Ascarosepion bandense | reverse complement strand
TTGAGAGCTGAATGGAAAGTATCGATAACTGGTCAGTTCCTTTTATTTGTTTTCTCTCTTATTTTTCTTTTTTCTTTCTTTTTCTCTTTCCTTTTCTTTTCTTTCTCCCTCCTCTCTCTCTCTCTCTCGCTCTCTCTCTCTCTCTCTCTCTCTCTCTCTCTTTGAGATTTAAAAAGGAAGTATCTATAACCAGTAACTTCTTTTTGTTTCTTTGTTTTCTCTTTTTTTCCCTCCTTTTCTTTTTCTTTTCTAGTTTCGAAAAGGAACAACTTATAACCGGTAAATTCATTTTGTTTGTTTTCTTCCTTCCTTTCTACTTTTTCTTTCTTTCTTTCTTTCTTTCTTTCTTTCTTTCTTTTTTGCTACCGTTTTCAAATTTCTATTTGTGGTGACTATAAACCTGTTTCTTTAATTTTTATATTTTCTTATTTCATTTAATATGGCTGGATTTGTATCTGTCATTAATCATGTTCGTATCTCTTCATATATTTCTAGTAATTTAAAGCGAGCCAATAATTTCAGAATATAATCAGAAACGTAATACACATGAAAATACAAATACAAATACAAAAATATATGCATAAATGTCAGTGATAGAAATTTCTGAACTGATTTTATATTAAAGATGCACTAAATCTCGCAGTACCCATTTTTTGAAGACTAATGATTGAATTCTCAGATAATTCTAAAGATAAAAAGAATTTCCACTCAGCTTTTGCAAAGAATTATCCCTTTATGGAACCGATTCCTCCCGAGTGGGTACTTCATGGAACACTACTTTGTTTTGTATGGTTAGGTCTTGAAGGCTGTCACAATGCGTTTAGTAAAATAAAGGAAGGTAAAGAAGGTGTTGGGCATTACCTATTTATTATACATTAATATTTCGAGATCAAAATCTCATCTTCAGAATGGCAGAAAAGAGTGTGTTTGTCCGAGTGAGTCCGTGCCTTTCAAGGATGGTCATTCCTGGCTGCTGCTACTGTCATTAGTTGTAGCGAGTGCAGATTTCGTCTACTGCAGAAAGTAATGGCAACCCGTTGCGGGAAAAATCATCTGCCCGGTCAGTATTGCATGACGTATGGCGCGTAACTGACTCTTGGCATTTAAATAGTTAAAACGACACTCCTTAGATTATAGGTACTACGGTCTTGTTGGTTGAAATGTACGGCTATAGTGAAATGCGTATTGTTGTCTTTAACAGGTTTCTCTTAATTAGTAAACCGAAGATATTATTTCGTACCAGTTTCACTGTTTCCTTCGTTGCATTTGACGTAAAAAGTTAAATATATTACATTTGACGTCTTCTGGACGTCGCAGTTTAAGCCAATGGCGATTTTATTGATTAAATTTACTCTTTAATATTTTGGTAAATATGTTTGTTAAAATGAGATGAATGTTATTTTAACTCTTGCGTAATGTAGACGACAATTCATCAATCACCCCCAGCTTCTCACATACTCTCTCTCTCTCTCTCTCTCTCTCTGTCTCTCTCTCCCTCTTCGCTCTACCCTGACGCAACTCTCTTTACACCAGTATTCCCATCCTTCTCTTGACCATTTTTCTGACACTCCCAGGAACCGTTTTTTTCTCCTAGCTAAGCTCTTTTGTGACCTCTCACTCTCCTTTTATGTGCCCCCCCCCGTGCACCAGTGGCAGTATTGCCTTGCTTGGCGTGAAACCATGATAAATAAAAAAGAAATTAGTCGCACACAAACAGAGTGAGAATGATTTCGTGTTTGTTCTTAAGAAATAAAACGATTTTTTTCTAATAACAGAATCTCAGCGACAAAACCAGAAAACATCACAGTGTGAATTTTACAGATCGCCCCCCCAGTGTTTTGTACAGATTGACGGCGAAGAAAAAACAATTAAAAGGGATTAGAAAACACAGACACCGACACCAGCAATAATAATGATAATATTCATTACATAATAATAATGATAATATTCATTACATAATAATGATGATAATATTCATTACATAATAATAAGGATACTATTCATTACATAATAATAAGGATAATATTCATTACATAATAATAATGATAATATTCATTACATAATAATAATGATAATATTCATTACATAATAATAAGGATAATATTCATTACATAATAATAATGATAATATTCATTACATAATAATAATGATAATATTCATTACATAATAATAAGGATACTATTCATTACATAATAATAAGGATAATATTCATTACATAATAATAATGATAATATTCATTACATAATAATAATGATAATATTCATTACATAATAATAAGGATAATATTCATTACATAATAATAATGATAATATTCATTACATAATAATAAGGATACTATTCATTACATAATAATAAGGATAATATTCATTACATAATAATAATGATAATATTCATTACATAATAATAATGATAATATTCATTACATAATAATAAGGATAATATTCATTACATAATAATAATGATAATATTCATTACATAATAATAATGATAATATTCATTACATAATAATAATGATAATATTCATTACATAATAATAAGGATAATATTCATTACATAATAATAATGATAATATTCATTACATAATAATAAGGATAATATTCATTACATAATAATAAGGATAATATTCATTACATAATAATAAGGATAATATTCATTACATAATAATAATGATAATATTCATTACATAATAATAATGATAATATTCATTACATAATAATAAGGATAATATTCATTACATAATAATAATGATAATATTCATTACATAATAATAATGATAATATTCATTACATAATAATAATGATAATATTCATTACATAATAATAAGGATAATATTCATTACATAATAATAATGATAATATTCATTACATAATAATAAGGATAATATTCATTACATAATAATAATGATAATATTCATTACATAATAATAAGGATAATATTCATTACATAATAATGATGATAATATTCATTACATAATAATAATGATAATATTCATTACATAATAATAAGGATAATATTCATTACATAATAATAATGATAATATTCATTACATAATAATAAGGATACTATTCATTACATAATAATAAGGATAATATTCATTACATAATAATAATGATAATATTCATTACATAATAATAATGATAGTATTCATTACATAATAATAAGGATAATATTCATTACATAATAATAATGATAATATTCATTACATAATAATAAGGATAATATTCATTACATAATAATAATGATAATATTCATTACATAATAATAAGGATAATATTCATTACATAATAATAAGGATAATATTCATTACATAATAATAAGGATAATATTCATTACATAATAATAAGGATAATATTCATTACATAATAATAATGATAATATTCATTACATAATAATAATGATAATATTCATTACATAATAATAAGGATAATATTCATTACATAATAATAATGATAATATTCATTACATAATAATAATGATAATATTCATTACATAATAATAAGGATACTATTCATTACATAATAATAAGGATAATATTCATTACATAATAATAAGGATAATATTCATTACATAATAATAATGATAATATTCATTACATAATAATAAGGATAATATTCATTACATAATAATAAGGATAATATTCATTACATAATAATAATGATAATATTCATTACATAATAATAAGGATAATATTCATTACATAATAATAATGATAATATTCATTACATAATAATAAGGATACTATTCATTACATAATAATAAGGATAATATTCATTACATAATAATAATGATAATATTCATTACATAATAATAATGATAATATTCATTACATAATAATAAGGATAATATTCATTACATAATAATAATGATAATATTCATTACATAATAATAATGATAATATTCATTACATAATAATAAGGATACTATTCATTACATAATAATAAGGATAATATTCATTACATAATAATAATGATAATATTCATTACATAATAATAATGATAATATTCATTACATAATAATAAGGATAATATTCATTACATAATAATAATGATAATATTCATTACATAATAATAAGGATAATATTCATTACATAATAATAAGGATAATATTCATTACATAATAATAATGATAATATTCATTACATAATAATAATGATAATATTCATTACATAATAATGATGATAATATTCATTACATAATAATAAGGATAATATTCATTACATAATAATAATGATAATATTCATTACATAATAATAATGATAATATTCATTACATAATAATAAGGATAATATTCATTACATAATAATAATGATAATATTCATTACATAATAATAATGATAATATTCATTACATAATAATAAGGATAATATTCATTACATAATAATAATGATAATATTCATTACACCCAAAAGAAATATGATGAGTAAAAAAATGTTCAAAATTACGAATGCTGTCTTTTCACAACGAAAAAAAAAATGAACGTATTTTGGGGAAAGAAAAAAATTGCTTGCGCCTTATTTTAATGATTAAATCGCATAAATGTCTGTCAATTTGTTTGTCTTCTTCAATATTTTGTGTATTCAAAATGTATAAATTTCTTTTTTAGACCTTGTGTAACGCGGTTAGTCACTTGTTTCTGCTTTGTTACATAATGGCCGAAAATATGATGAAATTCCATTTAACCTGTCGCTTTACACCTGCAAAATGTTTTGATCAATTCACTTTCCAGCTAGTTTTCAAGATTTTAAAAGTTTTTTAGGATATATTTTTTCACTCTATTCATATTGCGATCGACAATAAACAATCTAATCATCTATTAGGCTCATTTTCATCTATTCATATTGTAACCAATTATCTGCAGAATCAACAATACCACTAGTATTAATTTCTTTCGCTCCGTCGTAATAAACTTAGGATTATATTTTTTTCACATGCAATTATATTATCATATTGTTTTACATGCAATGCAATTAACGTATTAAACTAGAAATCGGGAATTTTTTAAAAAATGAAATGTAACTCGCATTTTCGGCGTTATGGTGCAAATCGGGGAGCCGTGTTCGAATTCGTTGCATTCACTTACGCGCAAATACACCTGGGGAAAGTATTAATCTGTCTCTTCAACCCCTAGTTATCGATTAAATAGCAGGGCAGATTTCGTCTAGTGTAGAAAGTAATGGCAACCCGTTGCGGGAAAAATCTGCTGCCCGGTCAGTCTTGCATGACGTATGGCGCGTAACTGACACTTGGCATTTAAATAGTTAAAACAACACTCCTTAGATTATAGGTACTACGGTCTTGTTGGTTGAAATGTACGGCTATAGTGAAATGCGTATTGTTGTCTTTAACAGGTTTGACATAATTAGTAAGCCGAAGATATTATTTCGTACCAGTTTCACTGTTTCCTTCGTTGCATTTGGCGTAAACAGTTAAATATATTACATTTGACGTCTTCTGGACGTCGCAGTTTAAGCCAATGGCGATTTTATTGATTAAATTTACTCTTTAATATTTAGAGATATTTCTTGTAATTTTGGTAAATATATTTGTTAATATAAGATGTGAATGTTATCTTAATTTTTGCTTAATGTAGACGACAATTTGTCATTGCTCTCGCTCTCTCCCTCTCCCTCTACACACACACACACACATATATATATATATATATATATATATATATATATATATATATATATATATAGGACAGATTTGTAATTTACTTGAAGCATTGTGCATATTAGGTGTATGGTCAGGTTTTGAAGGCTATCACAATGCCTTTAGTAAAATAAAGAAAGGTAAAGATGTTGGTATTACCTGTTTATTTTTCATTAATATTTCGAGATCAAAATCTCATCTTCAGAATGGTAGGAGAGCTTGATTTCACGTCCGTTCGTGGACCGTGCCTTTCAACGAAAGGTCATCATTCGCTGCTACTGCTGTCGTTAATTGTAGTGAGTGTGTCTGCGTACCTGTAAGTGTGTTTATGCATGGATGTGTGTATAACGCATTTTGATAGCCTTCAAAACCTACCCATGTACATCATATACACAATGCTTCAAGCAAGTTACAAAACTTTTTTATCACTACAATTTTTTTTAAAGAGGGTAAAAAATCAAGGATCAATCTTTCCTCATAATTCTTCATCCGCTATCATCTTCACATTATTCCTATCACAAACCTCCAATTTCACAGTAATGTTGACCTTGAGTGGATTTCACGCACTGTAGAGAGTGAATTTTATTATAAGAAAAGTAGAAAACGTTTTTTAAAACGAAATGTTGGAAACATTTGCATGCACCAAATAAAAAAGGGTAAAGAAGGTGTTCGTATTACCTATTTAATCTGTTAATCACACACACACACACACACACACACATATATATATATATATATATACTATAAACACACACACATATACACACACACATATAATTAGAGTAGATAGACTGATCTATCGCCCGGTTCACACTCCACCCACGTCTATTGAACAGGTGTAGAGGCTCATCCCTTGTTCCCTGTTTAAGACGTGGTTTCCGGCTTTCTCTTTTCCAATCTATTCACTCTTACGTAACCCCCTGCACACCAGTGGCCTTACCGCCTTGCTCGGGGTTATATAATTAAAATATATATATATATATATATATATATATATATATATATACCATAAACACACACACACATACATGATCTAACACACACACACATACACACACACACACACTCATAATACTCAAAAACTTCGTTACCTTCTTTTATTTTACTAAATGCATTGTGACAGCCTTCAAGATCTAGCCATACATTATATTTTTTTATTTTTTAGTTGATTAAAAACAGTTTTTTTTACATGCAAAGAGAGCGCAACACTTGTCGCAAAACATCACTGAGCTACACGAAAGCGTTGACCTGTAAAAATGATATAAAAAATATAAATGTCTCGATTGCACCATTTCAGGTGTTCATGTTCTCTTATCAATAGTCATGACAAACCGTCGGTTATGTTAAAAAAATGAATGGGAAAAAATATAGAACGGTTTTGTTGTTCGACAAAATTTCCGAAGTTGACAGACAATTGAGTTTTCTGCATTGTGAAATCAACGGTAGACACGCAGGAAGTTTGGGCGTGGTTTCTGGGGTTAGAACTTTTGAGGAAGAATGTCAAAAGGAAGCAAAATGCAATCTGTATTTCTTTGCAGTCTGGAATAAAAAAAAAACGTGCAGAAATTTAAGCAAAAACCCTACCATACTTTCTAGAGAGAAGTATTTTTTTCTTTTGGCAAAGTTCTGTTAGTTAAATTGGTCACATTATATAAATTTGAATGAATCAAAGAAACGGAAAATCATTAATCATGACAAGTTTGTGCAACAAAGAATAACTGTAAGTTTCCAATATGCAGTCAGATAGCAGTCAGTCGGTGAAAATGAGGCCCTGATAGATAGATAGATAGATAGATAGATAGATAGATAGATAGATAGATAGATAGATAGATATGAACAGACTGAGATAGATAGATAGATAGATAGATAGATAGATAGATAGATAGATAGATAGATAGATAACTATCGACTTTGTCAACAAGTATTACCATTGTGGATATGTTTGATCAACTTTCTCTTTCAATAAATGTGACATTCTTTAGATCGAAGCTGTGGCTAAATTTATTTCAGTGTAAAACCAATGCTTTTGATCAATCATTGTGCATAAGAAATTTGGCGTTCATATTTTTGTGTATAAGATTTTTTTTCTTTCATGTGAACACAAAAATGTTTTACTACACAACAATTTATCAAATGCATTAGTTATACATATGAATACCTGCAACAAAACTCCTCACAAATGAATGTCACACTTGTTAAAAGAGAAAATAACTGAAATGAAAAGTTTTAAAAAGTGCTGCTCTCAAATCCTAACAAAATATTAATCCGTGTCCCGGATTTTTTCGAATATCTCTTTCCAGAAAAAGTTACCCTACCGGCCATAATTATTAGGCCACTTTAGTTCTTTAAAAGAAATTATGTATTTCATACTATTTTTAGTATTTATTGCCAAGTGGATAATTCTAAATGAAAATAGAATGGTTCTTTTGTTATTATTACTTTGCAAAATTTTCAAGGCAATGAACTCATCCAAATCACTCTAAATTTTCTTCATTCTTTCATTAATGAAACTGCAATATAGGTAATTATTAAATATTTAAAAATTCATTTGCTGCATATGCTATTGTGCAGTATTAACAAAAGAACCATTCTATTTTCATTTACAATTATTCACTTGGCAATAAATACTAAAAAATAGTAAGAAATACATCATTTTTTAAAACTCTGGGGTGGCCTAATAATTATGACCGGTAGTGTACCTCTATTTCAAGGTAACATAAATGATTATAAAAACCTTAATGACTACAAGGAAACGATTAAATTCATAACCTCATGTTATTTCAAGCATATAACACATTAGTACCAAATAAATATAATATAAATAATATTTATTTTATTAAAATCTCAACATTAACTGATTTTCGTTTATTAAACATTAAATTTCATTCCATGGCATCGGATATAATTTAACTCGGCTTTTAAGTTAGCCTGAGGTTTATCTATGAGCGTTCTTGAAACTAAATAAATTCAAAAACACGCGATATTTCTACTTTTGCCTATGAATGCTTGTTGCAAATTAAAGTCCCCACAAGAGGCTTGACAAAGGCTATCAGAGAATAAAAAATCCCCCTATTTTTGTCTTTATTTTTATTGATCTGTTTCTGAAATTTGACACAATTTTCTTTTCCTTTTTCAACATTCACTTTATTTACGGATTGATTCGAATGATTTCTATCTTTACATATTTATAGCACATCAGTGAGTCAGTTAAGTGCCATACGTGATACACGCTTCGGCGATCATGTCTCGAAAGAGACATGACTGACTGGGAAGAAGATTATCCCGCAGTAGGTTGCCATTGCTTTCTGCGGTAGACTGGTTACCAACCAAGGCTATAGAACCCAATCTGTCCTATTATTTAACCCATAACTGGAGGGAAGAGACGGATTAATACCTTTCCCAAGGGTATTTGCGCCTAAGTGAATGCAATGAATTCGACTGGAATTCGAACTCGGCTTCCCTATTTCTCGTTCCGAGCCGATATCCCCTGCACCACGACGCACATCCTATAGCACATCAAATTGTTATAAAAAAAAACTGTAAAAAAAAGCTATTCTAAGTGCATTTTGCTGTTTTAAGAATTAAAAATTAGGATATATCTTAATCCAAATGTAAAGATGCATGTTAACTACTCATGATTTTATAAAATTATATTTAAATCCCTTAATTTAATTACTAATTTAACTAAAGATGTTTGAAAGTGGTTAAATAAATTCTTGAAACTAAACATCATTCCAACGTCTATTTCTAACTTTTCTTGCCTTGTTTATTCTTGGATACAATTCTCAGAATTAGAACAAGTGTGATGCAAAGTTTGGTGTATTCATTTGAAAGAAGACCATTAATTGGAGTAGACAGACTAAACTATCGCCCAGTTCACACTCCACCCATGTCTATTGAACAGGTTAAGAGGCTCATCCCTTGTTCCCTGTTTAGGATGTGGTTTCCGGCTTTCTCTTTTCCAAACTTTTCACTCTTACGTAGCCCCCTGTGCTTCAGTGGCGTTACTGCCTTGCTTGGGGTGATATGATTAAAAATAAAATATATATATATATATATATATATATATATATATATATATATATATAGTATTCACATTATTGAACAATGTATTTACAGTTTTATTCTAATATTTTTTACCATCTTTTGAGCCATTTCATATTTCTCACCTCTCAAAAAGTTTTATCCTCCTCTGTAAAAATAAAATAAAAAAACTATTCCGAGTGCCTTTTTCTTTTTGCTGATTTTTTTAAGAATTAATACTTTTTTCATTTTGAGAATTCTGTAAAAATTAGGATATATAATAATCCAAAGGTAAAGATGCAATATT
Source organism: Ascarosepion bandense (assembly GCA_037127315.1). NCBI lineage: Eukaryota > Metazoa > Mollusca > Cephalopoda > Sepiida > Sepiidae > Ascarosepion > Ascarosepion bandense. Next base: position 257,519 of record JBBBDQ010000203.1, on the reverse strand, counting down.
AACTGAATACAGCTGGTGAATGCCAACTTCTCAGTCACAATTTTTGTTTGACTGTTCACTTAAGAAACATGCAAGCTAGTATTTTTATGTCTGATATATCCCGAAGTGGAATACAGTATAAAATGATCAGTTGAAGAATGGAACTCCACACCAGGAATAAGAAATACAGATTTATTGTACTAATGTACAATTAACAATAATACACATATAGGCCAAAAACGGGTTGGAGAGGAATCGACTATCGAATAGTGAATGCCTTCGCCTAAGACCTTTCTGTATTTACTAGCCATCCCACGCAAGGCCAGATGTGACACATGGTCATTTTATAGTGGTTATTCCCGACCATATAGCCGGGCCAAAATATCTGTTTATTTTTCCCCAGTCGTGGTTCTACCCTTCAGCTGAACCACGACTGGGTTTGTGCTCTCTGCTCGGAAGCAGAGAGCGCCCTCTACCCGAAGGCAGAGCGCTGACAGTGTCATAGATCAGTCAGGCGAATGCCTAAGACCGTTCTGTATTTACTAGCCATCCCACGCAAGGCCAGATGTGACACATGGTCATTTTATAGTGGGTATTCCCGGCCATATAGCCGGGCCAAAAAATCTCTGTCTATTTTTCCCCAGTCGTGGTTCTACCCTTCGGCGGAACCACGACTGGGTTTGTGCTCTCTGCTCGGAAGCAGAGAGCGCCCTCTACCCGAAAGCAGAGAGCTGACAGTGTCATAGAAAAGTCAAGGCGAATACCTAAGACTTTTCCCCTCTCGTACCGCTCGTTACCATCTTTTATAAAGTAGAGCATTCAATTCTCGGGATGGCAGGAGGTTCCACTATAACAATGTCCTTTCTTACTAATTTTGGGTAAACTTTTGTGACTTGCTGCTTTTAAGTAGTTCACTATTTGTTCAAAGCCCCAGAATGAACTCCTAGTAAAAGACTTCCATGATTTTCCTTCAGAGTAAATTATTTCGGATTGATGAGTGTGGCATTTTCAGATAATTGCGTTACTGCATGAAACAGTCATTCGCTACTCTGTCTGAATACATGTCAATATGATTTATACATATAAAAATTAATGATCTATTGTCTTAATATACGTGACACATACCGAAACAATAAGAAAAAAAGCAAGGCAAAAACATTCCAGTATACTGTCTCTTTGTAAAAAATTGTTAATATTTAACTTGACGTCTGAAGTAGCTTAAACAAATGTTGTGGATCCGAGTGAGGAACCACATAAAAATAATGAACAACAAAACAGATATTGAGATAGGAAAATAAGTTATATTGAACGTAAATATACCAACTGGAACGCAGGTTAGTAATCCAGGAATCCGATTAGTAAGGAATATATATATATATGTGTGTGTGTGTGTGTGTGTGTGTGTGTGTGTGTGTGTGTGTGTGTGTGTGTGTGTGTGTGCAAGTCTTTGAAGTGAAGCCGTGTTTGAAATAGTATATCTGTGTAATATTATTCAGGCTGAGTGGTGCTCAGAGCTATTCTGACTACTGACGCGGTATTCTCTGTGTAACTTCGGTATCTCTCGGTAACTTACGGATCAGTTCCCATGTCTCTAGCGGAGCTCTTTATGGCAGGAGTATATGTATACTCAAGTCGATTATCGTAGAAAAAAGGTAGGTCTCACAACAATAAATATATATTATTAATAAGTATAATAATAAATTTAATATATGTGGTGATTTGGGAATATTACATACGCATATATACGTACACCCAATTATCTTTTGCTAAAATACATATGGCAAATAAATAACCAATAAAAATTTACCCCCAATTACAAAATACTAGTATCCTGTTTTTGTATAAAATTTTCATTTTCGCCTCGATCTCTAAAGAAGTTTTAATATGAGTGTAAGATGTCAGATTGATATACGTTTCTTTCTTTTTTGCTCTGTTCCGTTATTTTGTTGGATTACTATCCATGTATTCAATTCATGCATATATATATATATATATATATATATATATATACAGAGAGAGACAGACAGACAGACAGACAGACAGTGACAGAGAGACAGAGACAGAGAATTTGGGAGTGATTTCGTTACAGGCATTTTTACTATTAGTAATTGCTGTGCGTCGTGGTGCAGTGGATATCGGCTCGGAACGAGAAATTGGGCAGCCGAGTTCGAATTCCAGTTAAGTTCCTTGCATTCGCTTACGCACAAATACCCTTTGGAAAGCTATTCATCCGTCTCTTCTCTCCAGTTATGGGTTAAATAATAGGATAGATTGGGTTCTATAGTCTTGGCTGGCAACAAGTCTACCGCAGAAAGCAACGGCAACCTACTGCGGGATAACCTTGCGCCCAGTCAGTCATGTCTCTTTTGAGACATGATCGCCCAACGCGTGTATCACGTATGGCTGAACAGTGTTTAAGAAGAGACAATTTTTTGCATTTTAGTTAATTTCAGAGCAAAATGGCCCGATCTACTTTTAAGTCGTTTTCACTTCGTTCAGAATGGTTTGATGGTTATCTAATTATGCATTAATCTTTTTTGTTGTTATATATATATATATATATAAAACGCTCGTTGAAAACATATATCTTCAATTTAATACTCTTTATTGTTAATAACTTGAATGTTCTATGTTTACTGTGTGTTAATATTTATTCTTTGATAATGGCTTATATGAGCCGAAAGCTTAGACCCGATAAAAAAATCAACAATTACTGTGATTTTTTGTTGTCTTTCAACGATATCACCATCAAGTATATCAGATGGTACGAACGGATCCTACACAAAATTAATAAACAAAACTTGTCTATATTATTCAATGAAACCTGCATTAATATATATATACGTATATATTTTAAAGAAGTTGTGTTTAACGATAGAGACAACATAGTCTTATATATTTTCTTTTGAATTTTTTCATATTTTCTGACTAGATTTTTTATTTCTGAATTATATTTGTATAAACATTATCCAAAGGTTTTCTTAGTACTTACAAACGTCATCGTTCATCATCATGGACTATATTACAGTTTAAAAATCAAATATTGCCTTTTAGCAGGAAAAGTGTTACAACATTTTAAGAGAAAATAAATAAACGTTATGAAAATTTTTTAAATTCAAAAGCAGTAATAATGTAAACAACATGCGCACGTGAAGATCTGTGCTCACGTAGATGCGTGAATTATATGGAATACTTGGTTGTTAAAGATTTTAAATACCGTAAAAATACGTTAGAGAATTTTAACTTCGAAGGAACTAATTATCTAAATATGCAAATTACTCAGCGGCAAAGAATTATTTACCTTGATTATATTTCAAATAAACCCTCTAAACACAACTAAGTACATGTCCAGAAACTTGGTAAGCTGTGCGATTGATAAGAGGTTTTTTACTTCTGATATGTAGTGCCTCTAAAATGTTTAGGCGTCTAATGTCTGTGTGTTGATCAATAATTTTAGTATTGTTTATAAGAATTTTACGAATGTCAGAATTCTGAAGGGAAGCAGTATGTGACTTAAGATGTTGTGTAATGGCACTGGAATCATTTAAATGCATAGTTAATCGTCTAGAGAGCCGGGTAGTCGTACATCCAATGTATGGATGTGGATTAGAAGAGCATTCTTCAGAAGACATTTAAATTCATACACAACATTAGTTCTATCAACACCGGTAGCAGTTGGCGAGTGGTTGTTGTTCATTATCAGGTTAGAGGCTTTGAATTTAAAAGAAAAATTGCTGCCCAAATATACGTAATTTTAAAATACGTATATATATATATATATATATATATATATATATATATATGGAGAGAGAGAGAGAGAGAGAGAGAGAGTGTATCGAGGTAACAAATAATTTTCTAAACATATACTGTTAAATATAAGAGACAATGAATGTCTATTTTGTTTAATCATGAGCCGTTCTAAACGTCGTATTTTGGCTTTAATTTCAGTTGAAAATAAATGTATTTGAATATAAGGTTCTGTTGTCATTTCGCGCTATCACGCGGTGTGACGTCATAGAACCGCATTAGAAATTTGTAAACTGCGTTTGTTATTTTTGGTAACTATTGCCGTTGCCTAGCGGAGTTTTATATCAACACAAAATAAAGTCGTCGCTGATGGTAGATGTTATTGTGTTACCGTCTAAATAACCTAAGCTTAGAGCTAAATTAATAAAAAATTATCCAAATGTTGGAGAATTTTTGTCTTTATTTTCACCTGAAATTAAAGCCAAAATACAACGTTTAGAACGGCTCATGATTAAACATAATAGACATTCATTTTCTCTTATATTTAACAGTATATGTTTAGAAAATATATATATATATATATATATATATATATATATATATATATATAGCTGAAGACGGCTGAAGGATTTACTATTTTCAGTGCCTCGGTATTTATTTAATTATAAACAATGCTCAATATAATAAATATTATAGAGCTTAATATAATTTTTTTACAAAAAAGTTTTACAATAAATAAATAGACATTAGATGGGGTAAGGATAGCAGAAAAAAGAAAAAACAAAAATGTTTCTTATAAATCAAAGGTTTTTTGAAAATTAGAACTAGAAAAGAACTGATAAGAAGAATAAAGTTTTTCTCTTTCTTCCCCCCCTCGTCCTGTTCTCTAGAAGAAGAGACCAAAATTATAAGAAAGAAGAAAGGACAGCCTTCGTACTAAATAGGCACATCACATCAAAGACAATAAAACTAAGTGAGACGCAATAAAAGAAGCTGTTCATATCTATCTATCTATCTATCTATCTATCTATCTATCTATCTATCTATCTATCTATCTATCTATCTATCTATCAGTCTGTTCTATCTATCTATCTATCTATCTATCTATCTATCTATCTATCTCAGTCTGTTCATATCTATCTATCTATCTATCTATCGATCGATCTATCTATCTATCTATCTATCTATCTATCTATCTTAGTCAACCCATATCTATCTATCTATCTATCTATCTATCTATCTATCTATCTATCTATCTCAGTTTGTTCATTATCTATCTCACTTTTCTATAATATATAGATGTGTAGAGAGAAAAAGGGAGAAAGAGAGGGGGAAGGAGAGTTCGAGAGTCATATTCTCAGAAATGTAACTGAAGATCAACATTAATCTTGTGGTGCCTAATGATGCCAAATAGCCAATTTTCTACCGGAGATTATATTTGATTCGTTTTCATTAAAACCCGCTCATGTTTTGGGTGCAATTCAAAATAGTAGGTCGACAACTCAGTAGATTTTAGATACGTCATAACATAAAATGAAAAAGAAAAAATCTTCAAAAGGCTAAAGTAGTGCCCAGACGCTTTGCAAAATGTTAGCCACAATAAACAATATATTTGACGACATATATAAAGCCCTTGATGCGATTGTAGATTTTTTATAAGCTCTTCTGAGATCTGAAAAGATTAAAATAATTGATGAGTAGAAGAAAGCGTAGGATTTTATCGCGTCGATCAGTCAGATAGGGATATTTAATATCAGCATTTTGATCCGGTATATTTGCTTGGGTTCAAATGTAGGCGGAAAATTCTTAACTCTCCTACTAATTAGAATGGTATCCGATGTGTAATATCTCAAGAGGTACGCAAGGGTACTGAAAGCTTTACCGTATTCAGAAAATATTTAGCCATGTGAAAACTTTCGATTTTAGTAAAACAAAAACCTGCCACCTTTGAGCAAACTAGTACAAATGTATAAAAATCTAAATAAAGACCTTTTCAGTTGAATCAATAAAACTCTGCCACACACACACACACACACACACACACACACACACACACACACACACACACACACAAACAAACAAACAAACAAACAAACAAACACACACACAAACCCACACATATATATATATATATTTCATTTGTAAACGAGTTATTACGCGACCTAGGTTTCTACCATGAGTGGTGTCTTCAGGCGATTTGCAATAATTGATTTTACCGGTTTTTTTTAAGAACGCTCACGTAACGGTGTTTTTTTGGGTTTTTTTTTTGTTTTTTTGTTTTTTTTTTCTTGAACGCTCATGTGGTAGGGAATTTTTGAAAACTACAAAGAATTATGGCGTTTTCATCCATGGTTGTATGAACCTAAGAGGTATTTTTTAGTATGGTTACACTTAGTCATAATTTCCGTTCTTTCATTCAACAGTTCGCTTTTGTTTGGGAATAGCATAATCTCTATCTTTTCTTCCTGGCACAGTCTACATATTTTGCAACCGTTGTAAGGTTTGGCTGTTTTCATCCATGGTTGTATGAACCTAAGAGGTATTTTTAGTATGGTTACACTTAGTCATAATTTCCGTTCTTTCATTCAACAGTTCGCTTTTGTTTGGGAATAGCATAATCTCTAACTTTTCTTCTTGGCACAGTCTACATATTTTGCCACCGTTGTAAAGCTTAGCTGTTTTTACTATACTCCACGTTATGTCTGGGTCTTTTCCATATTTTGATTTTAATTTCCACATGTGCCTAGCCAATTTTGTACAGTTTTTTTAAAGTTTTCCATTTTGAATGTAGACCTGTGATTGAACCACCTGGTCTTAAAAGTGTTTTTGGTCGAACCCAAATATATTTTATTTTGGCCATTTGGGTCATGTACCTTTGCCTTGTAAATGATTTCTTTTGCGTTGCAAAGTCCTTAAAGTGGACATTTATTTTTGCCCCTACAAAAAAGGAAAAAATAAAAAGGAAAAATACAAAGGAATGCAGCTGCATTCTTTATTAGTGGTTTTGTTTTGTCCACTGCTAAGTTTCTGACATTTTGTTTTTTTATGAAACTATCTAAATTAGTAGTGCAAACTTAGCTTGATTGTGTTTCTGTTGAAAATTTTGTTTTGTTCTGATCCTTTTAGAAAGTGTCTGTCTATCGGTTTCAAAAATATTTGTCCTAATTTGGTCTTTACTCCTAAATTAAACGGTGGGTTGAACCACATAATGTTTCGTTTTCTATTATTTTATTTTATTTGTCTTTTTGGTTGAGAATTATTTTGTAAAATGTTTTTATGGCCAAATTTTCTTAGTGCATCTTCATAGATAGTTTTCTTTTTATCAAATACTGATTTGTTTGACGAATTAATAGATAGTCTGTGTTGTATTCCTTTGTGAATGTGTTTAATTATACTTTTTTGATGGTTGGATTTTGTATTTAATCCAACCATCCAAAAAGCATAATTAAACCTTATCCTAATATGACATTGTTGTTGATTTGTCAAAGGATTATGACCATCACTGAGATGATGAAGAATGGCCCTTGAGGCCTGCAAGTGAATTTTAATTCTTATTGCAGATACGTCGATGTCAGTTGTTTTGTATAGAACCTGGTCTGTTTTGTAAGGTCTGTTCAGTGTGCCCGTGGGTTTTCATCTGAGGGACAAAATCGGAGCAGTTTCTTACACACCCTGCACATATTGAGAATTTGTGAAAGATATAAGACTTCAGTAATATGTATGTATTCACAAATATATATAAAAACGATAAACTCTAACTGGAGGAGAAAATAGATATAATTACTTTCTCGAAACAAAATAAAAATACTAAATAAACGATCAGAACTCATCTCAAAATGTAGACACGAAAACAAATTTTACTACGTTATTAAAATATCGAAAACTAAAACGAACAAAATAATAGAAATAAATAACAAATAAAATAAAATAAAATAAACAAATAAAAAAAAAGCCGAAAACTTAAGTTGGACTATAAAAAAATATATGTAACAATATATATATATATATATATATAATAAAAATATAGTTTTAAGGTATGCTATATATATATATATATATATATATATATATACTAGCAGTACAGTCCAAAGCTTTAAAATTAATCCATGGTCCTGGAGCTCAAACTCAGCCTAAAGAATATTTGTGTGAAGTTTGGTGAGAATCGGATAAAAATTGTGGATTTGTATAAAGGTCATACAGACTCATAAACAGACACGCACACATAAACATCTTGCCTTTTATGAAAATACATATTCTAGATTTTCTGCACTATTGTGAAGACTGCAACCTTGAAACTCCTGAATATCGTTTCTTATGTCTTTGTCTATGAGTGTATTAAATTTGATTAAAATCGGACCATTCCTTCTATAACCCGATTTTTTCGATTATCGATTTTCGATATTTATCGGGGGTACCTCGACACAAAACCTAACTAAGAATACTCGCAGACGCTTATAGTACAACTGTGTAAATTTTCAATAAAATCGGTTCAGCCTTTTCGGAGTCTATAGGTAGCGGACACACACACGCACACAGAGACAAAGTTCCATTTATAAATAAGTTTAGATGTAAGCATACTGGAACGTTTGCCTGTTTATATGTATGTTAGACACGTGTAATAAAGCAAAAGATGTTTGTTTTAAATGTAAGTGTATGTATGAATGTATAGGAATGCTTGTCCGTTTATATGTATGTGTTCGTAATAGTGCACCTGTTAAATGTATTAGAGAAGAATAGTGGGACGAAAAACATGTTGAAAATTAATTAAATCGATGATCGCAGTAATCATTTTTTAAAAACTAGCTTTAACTAAAACTAGCATCATAGCCGGGCGTTGCCTGTACATATCAAAACTTTTTTAATTAGATGATTAATGCAGCGTGTTGCGATTTACAAGCGCTTGTAGTCACCGCCTCACTCAGTTATATAAAAAAATTATTACATAAAAAATTGTTGTTTAATAATTGTTAAAAAATTCCATTCAAAAAACTATTTTCTTTTGTTTTGCGTAAACGTGAGTTGATGTTTGGTGTGACATTGTAAACAATATTGTGTTTGTTTTTGTTTCAAAATTACGGGGGAAAATATTTACATTTTTTGTTGACTAAATGAATTTCAGAAATTTTCGAAGAATATTTAAAAATGCAGACATGGTAAATCTTCGTTTTAGGACCCGAAAGCTAAAATCCCTTATATACACAAACACACGCAAATAACTTTTTATACATACAAACAACTTTTCTTTTTTTTTTACTTGTTTCAATGTCAATAACTTTTTTCTGAAATTAAGTACCGAAAAAAAAAATCGCGCACTAATTTCTGCAAGGACTTTTCTGTAAAGGAAGTAATTAGGTCCAAATTTTCTTCCTACGTCTAGAATCATTCTGCAGTGAATGACTCTCACTAAGCTGGTAATATTTGATAAAAAGAGTGAGAAGTACGATTTTTTCTGGTGGTTATCATCAAAAAAGGTCGGTTTCTTCAATATCTAATTGCTGATTTGAGTTCAGCATCTACATTTGCACGGAAATAAGACTATTTTGGAAAAATTTGAAAGGATATTAGCTTTCGGGTCCTAAAACGAAAATTTACCCTTTTTTTTTACATATGTTGTTTTTGTTTCAAAAAACACGTATTTTTTTTTTTGTTTCAAAATTATGGGGAAAAATTTTCACATTTTTATGTTGACCAAATGAATTTTAAAAACGTCGGAATAAAATTTAAATATAAAGGCTCATTTTTATTAATTTTTTTTTTTTTTTTTGTTAGTCGCGTTTGACACGTGTGATTTGATTTCTGTGATCTTAAATGTTTTACGGAACAAATGCAAACAATCGGCTCCGTTGGCCAAAATGTGCAAAAGGTAAAAATTACCGAACTCAAAAAGTATGTGTCGACCTGGCTTCCCTGTAGATATGTGTCTCTAGAAAGTTTGAATGGCGTAGCTTAAAAATGTAGGCGTGCATAGGGAACAGTCACACAGACTCACAGATTGCCTTTTATTTATATAGATTCAAAATTCTTAATCTTTCTTGATTACTTTTACAGTACAGTAAAAATAGAATTGCGCAGATTGTTTAGAGGTCACCTTGAAAGACGATTGCTTAAAATATATTTCTGCAGACATTTAGTATTGCCGACCTTTTCTAACAAGAATTAAAAATGCTTAATCTCTAAAAAATGATTTGGCACATGTTCTTTTCATGACTCACAATTCCTGAATTTCTATTAGATTTTTGTTAAGTACTTTGTTACTTGCTATTGTCATTTGCGTTTTGGGGGAAAATATCGTCGATAAGTTTTTCTTTAGCCCACATTTTTATATTTTCATCTATTCATAAATCCCCTTTTTTATAGAAGACGTAAGAGGGGGGACGCTGTTGCCAAAAACGAAATCAATGGTTGCACAGAATTACCGACTCCCCATTAGAATGACCGATTCTTGTATTTTTGTTGGAAAAGCTAGTGTTGTTGTTGTTTGTTTCTTCTTCTTCTTCTTCTTCTTCTTCTTCTTCTTCTTCTTCTTCACACACTTACATATAAATTAACAAGCGTTCTTCTACATACATACAATTAAATTTAAAATAAACGTCTATTGCCTTATTGCATGTGGCACATATGCATATAACAGACAAGCTTTCCTATACACTTACATTTAAAATGAATATCATTTTCCTCGTTCTTCACATTCTCCTCCTTCTCCACTACCTTCTTTTTTTTCTTCCGTAGAGAAAAAAAGAACATTTGGTAGCGAAATGCAAGCAGATATATAAGTTAACCCATAGGCATGACAAGATATTCCTGAGTAAAGTATGTGTGTGCATATGCCTACATTTATGTGCGTGTTTACGAATAGATAGATAGATAGATAGATAGATAGATAGATATTAGTACAATAAAATAGGATCTTATAGATTTAGAAAGGGGGCACCTGGACGTGGAGTGATGCTATCAAGCTTGTCTCGCTACTGACGACTGAGTAGTGAGTTAGGTCTTCAATGGGGGCTCCATACTTTCGGCCTTGTGCCACATCTAAGCTGCACTTACGACATCATATAGTTTTAGATAAGATGCAGAATGAGATAGATAGATAGATAGATAGATAGATAGATAGATAGATAGATAGTGAATAGTCCGTGATAGATAGATAGATAGATAGATAGATAGATAGATAGATAGATAGATAGAATAAAAAGAAAAACAAAAAGAAAGAAATTAAAGGGGCACCTTCTTCTTCTTCTTCTTCTATGTGCCACGTCCGTTCAGGTCATGGACGATCATTCAGTCAGTTAAGTGCCATACGTGATACACGCTTTGGGCGATCATGTCTCGAAAGAGACATGACTAACTGGGCAGAAAATTCTCCCACAGTAGGCTGCCATTGCTTTCTGCGGTAGACCGATTGCCAGCCAAGGCTAAAGAACCTAGTTTGTCTTATTATTTAACCCATAAATAGAGGGAAGAGATGGATTAATACCTTTCCCGAAGGTATTTGTGCGTAAGTGAATGCAAGGAATTCAACTGGAATTCGAACTCGGCTCCCCGATTTGTCGTTCGGAGTCGATATCCATTGCACCAAATTTCCTTATGCTGCCATCCCTGCACACGGGTTCGTCAGTTGGATGTTTCGCTTTCTTCTTCTATGCCTCTTTTCCCCAATATGTCTCCTGACTGTTCGGTTTCAAAGCTAGTCCAGTAAATTCAAATTTCGTTGTGGCATTTTCAATCCAGCATTCACTGCCATATTAAAGAACTGACATCACATACGGCAGTGAATGCTAGACAATATCATCAAAGATGAGGAAAAAACTTGAAGCAGCAGAAATGTGGTCCTACAGAAGGATGCTGCGGATATCGTGGACCGAGCATGCGAGCAACGATGAGGTGTTGGAAAGAATAGAAACGAAAATAAAATTAACAGTGAGCTTCAGGAAGAGACAACTAAAGTTCCTGGGACACGCAATGATGAAAGGGGGCTTGGAGAACCTGATACTGGCGGGCCAGATAGAAGGAAAAAGAGACAGAGGAAAGCAGCGGATAACATATTTGAAGAGCCTTATGAGGTGGATGACAGAACGGGGGTTGCGAGGTGTAACAGGAGAAAGCATACTAAGAGCCACCAGGGATAGGGAGACGTGGAGAAACATGATCGCCTACGTCCTGAAAGGACAGGGCACATAGAAGAAGAATATATATGTATGCAAACTATTTATAAGAAATTATAATGTTGGTATAAAATGGGGGATCAATTCTATATTATAATCAATATATAAACTGATCCCTCATTTTGTGGCCATCTATTTTCTATAGATTTATATTCTAGAATTACAGGCTTGAGCTATTGGATGGCAGGGCGGAGTTTGGGTAGTGCAACAAGAGAAAGCGTGCTAAGAGACATCAGGGATAGGGAGACGTGGAGAACCATGATCGCCTACGTCCTGAAAGGACAGGGCACATTGAAGAAGAAGATTTTCAATCCACTTTCCAGTTATTTAAACATCTGGAATCGTTTGATGTTAACATCTCCATTTCGTAGTTCGATTCTAGACTTTTTTCTCTTGCTGACGACCAGACAGTCTGTCTTCTTACAGTTGATAGTTCTTTTTTCACGCTTTTTTTTACTTTTTTTCTACAAGGTATTATAGCATTCTTTCAGTATCTGCCATGAACACAGTGTCTTCATCGTATCTCATATTGTCAAGATTACGCCTACTGACCTCAAATCCTGGTAGGGTCCCCACCTCTTCTCGGAGATGAAAGATTGAACAAGGCACGTTATTGTCATGTTTTTCTATTTTTTACTAGCAGTATAGCCTGGCGTTGCTCGGGTGTAATGAAAGCTTTTATATATATATTATCGATTTTCTACACTATTGTAAGAACTGCAACCTTGAAACTTCTGAATATCGTTTCTTATGTCTTTGTCTATGAGTGTATCAAATTTGATTAAAATCGGACCATTCCTTCTATAACCCGATTTTTTCGATTATCGATTTTCGATATTTATCGGGGGTACCTCGACACAAAACCTAGCTAAGAACACTCGCAGACGTTTATAGTACAACTGTGTAAATTTTCAAGAAAATCGGTTCAGCCGTTTCGGAGTATATAGGTAACGGACACCCACACACACGCACACAGAGACAAAGTTCCATTTATAAATAAATTTATATATATATATATATATATATCATTAAAATCACTCAAATGCGCAGGGTGGCAGACGTCAATTTATCATTATCACCAACATCATTAAACATATACCGGGGTGTGACTGTGGTGTCGCTGAGCACCTGACCCGCTTCCTTTTATATGTCTCTGTGTGCAAATGATCTTCCATTCCACTTATGAATATATATATATATATATATATATATATATATATATATATATATAGGTAGGTTGGTAGGTAGACAAAGTTCAATTTATAAATAAGTTTAGATGTCTACTCAATTCATTTTTTATCCTTATACAGGCGACTTGCTCCCAGTGCAAGTCATAGTTTATTCTTACATCCTTCCAAGTAGATCTAGTTTTCCTAACAGTTCAAATAGATCCTTGTACTGCATTCTCTCAAATGCACCAGGGTAATGCATAAAACGTAAGCGCACATTCTTCTGCATTTATATCGCTCTCTTCGATATAATTCAGACCATAAATATCGTATTTCTTTTGACGGTGTTATTAACAAAGTCGCACTTTTCTTATCCTACTTCCGGTTTAACTTTTCTTCGCCCTCTTTTCATCAGGATCGGATCACGAAGCTGTTTGTCCGAAGAAGCTCACTTAAACTTAACGTATCAGCACATATGCTAGGTTTTAAAAAATTTCTTAAGCCGACCAAGCATAGAGATGAACACAATATGCGAAGGAGTAATATGAAGTGCCAGAGAAAATCATTAATGTCTAAATTGCAATATGAGCTCTGAAAAAAATACAAATATGAAAAGAAATACTAGAGAAAACCATTAACAAAAAAATATTAAAGAAAACCATTAACATCAAAAATTGCAATATGATCCCTGGTAAAAAAAAAAAAAAGGGGTTACTGAATATTAGGTATCAGTCAGTTAAGTGACATGATTGACTGGGCAGAAGATTATCCCGCAGTAGGTTGCCATTGTTTTCTGAGGTAGACTGGTTGCCGACCTAAGATTTTCTAAGATCAGAATACAATTAATCAACATTTCTCAGAAAAACATAAACATGTAGGTAATATCAGACAGATTTTAGTCAACAATGCAATAATCATCAATCATACACACAGTAAAAAGAACCTTCAGATATTGGAGGCCATCTACATTAAATCTAAACAACCCACACTTAATAAAATCACGTTTAAATCTGGTCATAACACATTATATTGCATTTAAATATATGCTTCTGTTATCATTTCGAGCTCTCACGCGGTGTGACGTCATAGAACCGCATTACAAATTTACAAACTGCGTCCTGCTATTTTTGGTATTAGCAAAGTTTTATGTCAACACAAGATAAAATCGTCGCTGATAGTAGATGTTTTTATGTTAACGTCCTTGTAACCTCTCTGAAGATGGCTCATGTGAGCCGAAAGCTTATAACCAACTTAATGAAAAATTATTCAAATGTTGGAAAATTTTGTCTTTATTTTCACCTGAAATTAAAGCCAAAATACGATGTTTAGAACGGCTCATGATTAAACATAATAGATATTCATTGTCTCTTATATTTAACAGTATATGTTTAGAAAATTTTCTGCTGCTTCGATACATTATATATACATATATGTGTGTGTGTGTGCGTGTGATATATATATATATATATATATATATATATATATATATATATATATACAATAAAATACACAACGGTTCTTTTTGTAAAAGAGTGGACAAGTACCAAATAAAAAGAAAGAAAAAGAAAGACTCATTATATTAAATGTTATCAATAATATCGGGTAAAAAAGGGGAGGTACTGCAGAACTCCTACTGATGCAGGAACATATATTTTTTCGTGTCATTATGTGGTATTCACCGTACACCTTTCATTTAATAATAATAAATTTTATGATGTCATACTTTCTTTGAAATCAGCGATTGTTTTGTTAATGCTTTTTACCGGTGACAAATACGCAATTACCTTGCGAAATAAACAGACACCATTTCAAATAGATCGAGACATCGAGGCTAGATCAACAACTATTGGTATGGATGAACAAATGCATTAGTTTATCAAACAGTAAGCAGACAATATCGAGATAATATCTTGAAGATCTGCGCTCCAAATCTTTTCTTGTTGGCGCCATAAATTACTGCTCTCTTTTGTAAGGAGAGTTCCTGTATTTCTTAAGAAGATTCAAATGAAGGTAGCTGAAGAGAGTGACAAAATAGAATACAAATAAATTGCAAGAAAACCGAATGCATGGTCATCAACAAAAAGAGCAGCCCAAAATGCCAATTACAGGTGACGAATACTAAAATCAAGCAGGTACAAAAAATTAAATATCTGGGAAGTGTTCTAACAGAAGACTGAAAGTGCACCACAGAGATCCGAAACAGAATTGGCATGGCGAAGTAGAGTGTTAAGAGACAAGCAAATTTCACTAGGAACAAAGAAGAGAGTACTGGATTGCTATGTGATGTCAGTTCTTCAATATGGCACTGAATGCTGGACAATCTCATTGAAGATGAAGGAAAGACTTGAAGCAACTGAAATGTGGTTCTACAAAAGGATGCTGCGAATCTCATGGACCGAACATGCGAGCAATGATGAGGTTTTAGAAAGGATGGAAATGAAAAGGAAAATAATACTGAGCATCAAGAATTTCCTGGGACATGCAATGAGGAAAGAAGGCTTGGAGAACCTGACACTAACAGGCCAAATAGAGGGAAAAAGAGACAGAGGAAAGCAGCGTGTAACGTACTTTACTATCCTGAGCGGGTGAATGGCAGAACGGGGTTTGCATGGCGTAACAGGAAAACGCGTGCTAAGAGCCACCAAGTATAGGGAGACGTGGAGGGCAATGATCGTCTACACCCTGAAAGGACAAGTCACATAGAAGAAGAAAAGGAAGAAGAGAAAGAAGAAGAAGATGATGATGATAACTATACTGCAATCGATATCCTTTTTAAAGAGATACATTTTAGAAAACAGGTTATTGACATTAGAAAAAAGCCGATACAAGTCTTCGGTTTATTAAAGTTTATTGATTCTGTTGTGTTTGTCGTTAAAAAAAATTGTTGATATCAATTTTATTTATTTATTTTATATTTTTTAAGCCTGTCGAACCAATTGCTAGTGAAAAAGAGTGAATTAAAGTCAATTTTTTATCTTAGAAATAAACCATTTTTAATCTTTAAATCCGCCTTTTATGACTTAATTATCAACGATGAAAACTAATTGAACATTTGCTCTCCTGATATTTATGACATTCTTTCCTGATTATCTCTTCTATTGCTTAAAAAAATAATAACCTAGAAAAAAGTTAATGAGTCATCTTCTGATAGAAAAAAGAATAATTACATTGTGGATGGATATGGAATCATCATTGAATTAATTCATTAATGACGGATTTCTTCGTCAAGAATTCATTACTTGATTACTTTCCGCAAAAATTAAAATCATACAAAATATTTCATCACTTACGTGATTTCTGTCCTGTGAGGGAGGAACGCTTAAAAGATACTCAGTCAGTTAAGTGCCATACGTGAAACACGCTTGGGCGATCATGTCTTGAAAGAGACATGACTGACTGGGCAGAAGATTATCCCGCAGTAGGTTGCCATTGCTTTCTGCGGTAGACTGGTTGCCAGCCAAAACTATAGAACCCAATCTGAGCTGCTATTTTACCCATAAGTGGAAGGAAGAGACGGTTTAATACCTTTCCCAAGGGTATTTGTGCGTAAGTGAATACAATGGATTCAACTGGAATTCGAACTCTGCTCCCCGGTTTCTCGTTCCGAGCCGATATCCACCGTACCACAACACAAATGTTACCAAATTCTTGGCAGCGATTACAGCTGTATTTTCTCTGTAACACTTACTGATAAAACTTGCTTCAAAAGATACAGTTTCCACGCTAATAAAAATTGTAGCCATGGTTATATTTTTAAAAAGAGTACAATTCTGGTGTTGGTCTAAAACTTCTTCGTGGGTAATTAACAGTGTATTTTTTATTATCAATGTTGATATTAGGTTGTTACAAAAAGCATATATCTTGAAAAATGAACCGCAGAAATGTTGGAACCGGTCAAAATACGAACCTTGATCCTCTATGCACCTCGACCATTGATCGACGAGATTATTTATTCCTCGTTGATAAAAGGCTTACAAAATAATAAATCTTTGAAAGCTGATTACATCTCTGGTTTGGAAAAATTTTACCATTAAAAATGTATTTAAGTGCTTAAGAAATGATCATCAGTGGGTAAAAGATCAGGAAAATATGCAGGACTAGCAGTATAGCCCATCGTTGCTCGGGTGTAATGAAAGCTTTAAAACTAATCCATGGTCCTGGAGCTCAGACACTTTGGACTAAAAAAAGTTAAAGTGAAACCGTAGACTGACAGAAAAATGAATGGATTTAAGTTAAATTTTGATTTCATGGTATCGATATCAAATCAGTTTTTTTCGTCGTAAACTGAATTTTGAAGGCTAAATAAGTCCTCTGAGTAAATGGCATCATGGCTGAGACTAAGAACTACAATTATACCTACTTAGAGCCAAACCCGAAGCAAAAACTAACATAAAACGGCTGAAAAAAATACAGACATACAGGCAGATAAACAGAAACACACACAAACATCTTGCCTTTTATATATATATATATATATATATATATATATATATATATATATATATATATATATATATATTATCGATTTTCTGCACTATTGTAAAAACTGCAACCTTGAAACTTCTGAATATCGTTTCTTATGTCTTTGTCTTTGAGTGTATCAAATTTGATTAAGATCCGACCAATCCTTCTATAACCCGATTTTTTCGATTATCGATTTTCGATATTTATCGGAGGTACCTTGACACAAAACCTAGCTAAGAACACTCGCAGAGGCTTATAGTACAACTGTGTAAATTTTCAAGAAAATCGGTTCAGCCGCTTCGTAGTCAACACACACACTCCATTTATAAATAAGTTTAGATGTGGTAAACTTTCGTACACAATTTCTTTGAGTCTTTGAGTTTTTGCAATGTCAATTTTATATTATGTGGCTGGCATTATCGTGGAGCAGAATTGGACCATGTCGATTCACCAATGCCGGGCACATTTTTTTGCAGACTTGCATGTATTTCAACAAGTTGATTGCAGTAAAGCTCTGTATTAAAGCCCTGATTGACTTCCAGAAAGCTGTAGTAGATAACACCAATTGCATAGCACCAGACAGTTACTATAATTATTTGCTGATGCAACTTTGGCATTAAAAAAGTTTCGGGGACTCATCACGAGCAAGCCATTTACCTGATCGTTTACGGTTATTATAAAGAGTCTAATTTTTATCACAAGTGAGTCTTCGGTCAAGAAAGTGATCATTAATGTGTTACGCAGAAAGTGCATCGAGCACACTTCAAAACGCCTAAGTTTTTGATTTTCATTGAGATCATGAGAAACCCATTTATCGAGTTTTTTCAACTTACCAATACACTGCAAATGATGTGAGACTGTTATTAGCATGGAACAGGCTTGCCTCCCTGAGAGTAAAACACTACGCCTCATTGGTTGGCCTTACACTCTCGGCGGACCTCAAATGAAATGACTATATCGAATCCATTGCTAAGTCCGCTGCGATGAAGGTCGGTTCTCTGTGCAGGAAATTTTTCCCGTCTGAATCTATCCTGAACATATATAAATCTATCATCCGCCCGTGAATTGAATACTGCTGCCACATCTGGTCGGGTGCCCCTGCTACTCTCCTCGAGCTTCTTGACAAAATACAATCTGTAACGTGATCGATCCTGACTTGGCGAACCGGCTGCAACCACTCTCTCACCGGCGTGACGTGGCTTCCCGGTGCCTCTTCTATAAGTACTTTCACGGCTTCTGCTCCGATGAACTTACGTCATTGGTGCTGCCTAGGTACAAATTTACACGAGATACTAGATTAGCAACTAGGTCCCACCCTTTTACAGTGAAACAGATAATATGTAACCGTAATTTCTACTCCAACAGCTTCTTTTCTCGCGCTTCCCGCCTGTGGAATTCCCTTCCACATGCCTGCTTCCCCGACATCTACAATCTCCAGAAGTTTAAATGTATATGGTCAATAGACACCTCCTATCACACTAAATTGCATCAATTCTCTCAAACACTCTCACCATCTAACCAACCCTCATTCTCAGTACCCTTACTCGTCTATCGCCCTCCTTCTGACATTTCCTATATCTAACCATCCTTTTCCCATCACTTCCCCTACCCTAAGTAACCCCCATGCGCAATAGTGGCAGTGGAATGCCTTGCTCGGGGTGAAACGAATAAAAAAAATACTGACACGAAACGTGTGAGACATTTCTCTGACATTCTAACTTGGGTTTTTCTCAACAACTGCTTAGAATTATTCATTGTCAAGACTGCATGACTGTCCTCTTCCTTCTTCATCTTCAAGGCTCTCATCACCAGTACGGAATTTCGGGAAGCACCTTCGTAATGTCCAATCACTTGCGGATCCATCTTCCTATTCTCTGTTGCTATTGGCAGACATTTGAGAGACACGATGCCAAAGTTTGAAATCTTGCAAGAAAAGTAAACGAAGATAATTTTTTTCATGTTAATAATTAAGAGTTTCTATGCTTCAATATGTATTTATCTCTGAAAAAAAGTTAACAATTATTAAAGTGCACACATTATGTCTGCCAAAATTCACCTAATATATACTGTGAATACTATGTTAAAATGGCTTTTCAAAATACAGCAGTTCGAGCGGATATTATTTTCGTAACAACGTAATAGTAAGAGCTGCCCAAAATGCCAAATACAGGTGGGGGATACTAAAATCAAGCAGGTACAAAAATTTAAATACTTGGGAAGTCTTCTAACAAAAGACTCAAAGTGTGACACAGAGATCCGAAGGCGAATTGGCATGGCGAAGTAGAGTATTAAGAGACAAGCACATTTCACTAGAAACAAAGAATAGAATACTGGATTGCTATGTGATGTGCAATTAAAGGCTTCGATTCTTCAATATGTATTTATCTCTGAAAAAGAAATTAACAATTATTAAAACGCATACATTATGTCTACCAAAATTCACCTAATATATACTGTGCATATGATTTGTTTGAACATCTTTTATCGATAGTCGTATTTAAGTAGATATTTTGTTTATAATCAAACAGTATTATATATCCATTTCTACCGGCCTGATTATTTACGATAATCATCATGTTACGGAAATTAACGAAGATTAACGAAACTTGATTATAAAAAACCGACTATTTGAAATGATTTGTTTGAACATTATATTTGATCGATACTCGTAATTAAGTAGATATTCTGTTTATAATCAAACAGTGTTTTATATTTATTTCTACCGACCTGATTATTTACAATAAATTTTTGTTACGAAAATGTGTCATTTAACAAAAATTTATCGTAAATAATCGGGCCGGTAGAAATAAATACATAATACTGTTTGATTATGAACAGAATATCTACTTAAATACGAGTATCGATCAAGCATAATGTTCAAATAAATCATTTCAAATTATCGGTTGTTTTAACCAGTTTTGTTAATACTGTGAATTCTATGTCAAAATGGCTTTTCAAAATACAACACTTCGAGCGGTTATTACTTTTGTAACAGGTAAATGTTCCTTTTACCGACGGCTTTTCACTCTTCAAATTTATCCAAAATAGTATTATTTCTGTGCAAATGTATATGCTGAACTCAAATCAACTATTAGGTATTGAAGAAATTTACCTTTTTTGCTTTGAAAATCCATAAAAAAACGAACAACATCTCGCACTTTTTCTCTCCCGTAACTCTCACGAAGTCATGTAATAAACTGCAGAATGACGTTCTACGTAGGCAGAATTTTTTGTCGAATTTTGGCCAATTTTCTTCCTTTACTGAAACTTCCGGCGATGTACTTCCTGATCTGAGAGTAACAAGTGTAGAAATACAATAGGGCATTACTTTAATTTCCGGAAGTACTTCACCGGAAGTATCAGTAAATCAAGAAAAATCGACCAGAAATCTGCCAAAATTCGTTCAAATGCGCAATGCATCATTCTGCAGTTAATTACATGACTTTATGAGAGTTACGGGAGAGAAAACGTGCGAGATATAGTTCGTTTTTTTATGGACATTTAAATAAAAAAAGTAAGTTTCTTCAATAACTAACATTTGATTTGAGTACAGCATATACATTTGCACAAAGCGTCGGGACTTACAACGAAAATTTACCTTGTAACAACTTAATAGTTAATGACGGATGCCGTAATTATTTTAGTAACTTTAGTTTTCCAGTTTTGTCCCACACCAAATTACGATTAATAAAAATCTCTCTCTCTCTCTCTCTCTCTCTCTCTCTCTCTCTCTCTCTCTCTCTCTCTCAACGGATCAAGTAGCTTTTGCAGATCAAACTAATGTTGTAACCGAACCAGTATTAGAATCAATAAATAAACCAGATTTAACGAACTTGACACACACTTCGTATTAATTCAACGCCTGCAGTTCTTGATAAGAATGTTACAGCTGGAACCTAGTTTAGTCGGGTCTTAGTTGAATTGATACGTTCAGCTCGAGGAGATTGGAGGCTAAAACAAACCACCGGCCATTATCTGCCTCGTGTAAGTCGACAATGTTATTGATTCTTTCCTTTTATTTTGTCCCTCTCGGCTCAAGTGTTACGGACACTGAATATTGATCCATCATTTTGTCGATTCGAGCGCCCATGGATCGCTACAGGCTTAGCATTCATCGGGGGAGGGGACGAGAAGGGTCGTTTAAAAATTTGAGGCTTGTCGTTTTAACCATCCCAAGGAGTGATGACCGGATTTCTGATTTGCATTGCCTTTTTATTATATAGTTTTAATTTTTTTTTTTTTTTTTTTTTTGTAGCAGCATCTTTGTTTCAAATCTACCAGGCTTTCATTAAAACACACGGCGCTATGAAGCTCTGTTCAGTCGACTGGATAATAAATAAGTTGCAAGAAAAGTCGGTTGAATAGACTTTGGTCTTAATTCTTCACAAAATTTTGTTCCTGTTCTTGATCTTTTTTAATCTCTCATATCTTTCTAAACATCCGCTGTTCAGACACACACAAAGACACACGCAAAGACACACACAAAGACACACACAAAGACACACACAAAAACACACAGTTTTATTATTGTTATTATTTTTATATTTATATTTTTATTTTGTTTTATTTACCATTGTTTATTATGTTATATCATTTATTCTGATTAATTGTAATAATGCAATGAGTCGGTCATTTATATATATGTTTCTTTTTTATATATTACAAACATCATAGCCCGGCGTTGCCCGTGCATCTCAGAACATTTTAGTAGTAGGGGAGGATGCCTCCCTCCTTTATTTTTACATAATTTGTATTTATTTGTAAAAAAACTTTTTTTTAATGTTTCTTTTGTTTCAAAATTACAGGGGAAAATATTCACATTTTTTTTTGTTAGCCAAATAAATTTTTAAAACGTCGGAATAAAAATTATATATGAAGGCTCATTTTTTTTTTTTTTGTAATAAAAAATATTCTAGTCGTGTTTGACACGTATGATTTGATTTCTGTGACGTAATTCAACAACCATTTAGATTTTAGATGTTTTACGGAGCAAATGTAAACAATCGGCTCCATTAGCCAAAAAGTGCGGAATGGAAAATTGATGAACTTAAACTCAAAACGTATGTGTCGGCCTGGCTTCCCTGTAGATATGTGTCCCTAGAAAGTCTGAATGGCGTAGCTTAAAAAGTAGGCGTGAATAGGGAACAGTCACACACAGACTCACAGATTGCATTTTATATCTAGAGATTACTTAATTACGTCATTGTAATAATTTTAATACATAGATATTTAGCATGTTATTATTTCATTAAAAGATACTAATCGTTAACATTATTTTTCAAAAAATATTTTTTATTTATAAAAAGTTAGCTTAATACTTTTAGACATTATTTTCACTAGAATTTTAAACGAAAATATATTTCGTTTACGATTCATACTTATATACGCACACATTCATACATGACTTTTTCATACACATACATTCATACATGATTCTCTCACGTTATTTAGAATAGAAAATTGTTCTATCACTTCACACGTGCATACCTCTTTACTGACTCATAAACGCACACATTCACACATAATTTCTCTCAACACATACATTCATAACTGATTCTCTCATTTTATTTTAAAAAATGAATTCGTTCCATCACTTGACACGTGTATACAATACTTGTTACGTATTTTGAACAGAAATGTATTTTGTCACTGTCATTCACACATACTAATCTTATCGACATAAACACACACTTAGTTCGTCTAAGGTTTGGATGCGCTTAACACACATTATTTTCGCTTACATATACTTACATTCATAACAAACATATAATGTTTTTATTATGCGTTAGCACACACATTTAAACAGACACAAGTTTTTTCTTCTACATTTAATATTCATCCATTGCTTTATCACACGTGACACGTATCTGACCAATGAAACTATACCTCAATCAACATACTGTCTCTTGGATTTTTAAATCATTCGTCTTTAAGGAAACTCTGAAGAAGCTTGTTAAAAGTAAAATATGTGAGATTAAAGACACTTTTTTCTACTTGTTCTTTATTTATTATATTCATTTTGTTGGATTTCGATTCATATATTCAACTCACACACGCACACACACACACACACATACACAAATATATATATATATATATATATATACATATATATATATATATATATATATATATATTAATAAATATCCATATACTACTCGGAGTTTCATGCAATATGAAATCATCGGGTGCTTACAATGAGACGAGTCGTGATATAGACGTAAGATAATATATATATTTATTAATACACTCCTGATCAAAAATTTAAGACCACTTAAAAATCTTTAAAAAGAAATTTTGTTTTTCAGATAGATTTTAAACTCCTTCCACTTAAGGTTACCAATACTACAATCTAAAAGGTTATGGAAACAAAAAGCTACATTCCAAACATTTTATTTAGTAATTTACATTTTTATAAAATGAGGCAATTTACACATGATCAAAATTATAAGACCAGGGGTATAAATTGTTAGATCTATGGTAATTCCAATGTTTTCAGTTCTGAAATTTTCTCCACACATCATAGTAGTGGAGGGTCCCTAATGGTATGGGGTGCCTTTTCTTACAGAGGGACGATGGAGCTCCAGGTGATGCAGAGTCGTCAGAGAGCGGCTGGTTGTGTTAACATGCTACAAAAAGCATCTTTGATGATGGAGGGCCATCGTTTGTGTGGGGATGGATGGTTATTCCAACAGGATAATGCTGCAATCCACGCTGCAAGACGGACCTTGACCTTTCTACAAGAAAATGGGGTCCATCTCTTGGGACATCCTGCATGCTCACTGGACTTGAACCCAATTGAAAATGTTTGGGGATGGATGACAAGAGATGTTTATCGAAATGGCAAACAATATTCAATAAAAAATGAACTTCGTGAAGCCATCTTCAGAAGCTGGAGCAACATCCCCCGCACCTTAATGGAAACGCTTATTTCTAGCATGCCCGACAGAATTTTTGAAGTCATCAAAAGCAGTGGAGGTAGACTTCATTATTAAATTTGGTTGTTGAATGTTTTCATACACTTTTTGTACAATTTCATAGAATTTTTGTCTCTGGTCTTATAATTTTGATCATGTGTAAATCGCCTCATTTTATAAAAATGTAAATTTCTAAATAAAATGTTTGGAATATAGCTTTTTGTTTCCATAATCTTTTAGATTGTAGTATTGGTAACCTTAAGTGGGAGGAGTTTAAAATCTATCTGTGAAACAAAATTTCTTTTTAAAGATTTTTAAGTGGTCTTAAATTTTTGATCAGGAGTGTATATACTTTATAGCTCTGTTATATTGCATTGAGCATTGTTATATTAACACAAACAATATATATATATATGTACATATACGTGTATTTGCATGTATATCCATTAATATTTTTATTGATATCCATGTCTATATAAAAAAAAAAAAACATATTTCGTTAAAAACGACCGTCAAGGAAGATTTTGTTCATTTTTGATTTAATTTTTCTGTTATTCTTTAATGTTTCATTTTTGCTGGAGATAAGGGATTCTATAGTTATTGACTTTCCAAGCACTTTCAGCTACTTAACTGCCCATTCTCACGAATGTTATGTATCTGATATTGTTATTATCCCTTCATGTTTTGACTACAACGTAATTTATTTTGTGTTTTTGAAAAGGAGCATTCTTTAAAAGCTATTACATGAAGAGTGGTACTGAACATTGCGTGAATGTCTGTTTATTTTTAAAACTTTCAAAACTCCATTTCCACTGTTAAATAATGCAAGGTTCATAGTAGAAGAAAAATATTTGATATATACTTCCCTCTCTTATAGCGAGATGCCTTTGATATTGTGATTTAAATAGTATTTTTGTATTTTCAACCAAACTTTTCCTTAAGGATTTAATAGAGGTTTTTTTTTTATTGGACTGTTGTTACATAGGCGGTATGTGAGACGTCTACTCAAATATACATTAACTTATATATATGTGTGTGTGTATCTGTGTGTGTGTATTACATCAAACATTATTACAAAGAATACTCGTATTTAAAATAGAAGCAGGTACAAAAATTCTAATATCTGGGAAGTGTTCTAACAGAAGACGGAAAGTGTACCACAGAGATCCGAAGGAGAATTGGCATGGCGAAGTAGAGTATTAAGAGACAAGCAAATTTCACTAGAAACAAAGAATAGAATACTGGATTGCTATGTGATGTGCAATTAAAGGCTTCGATTTATCTCTGAAAAAGAAATTAACAATTATTAAAACGCATACATTATGTCTACCAAAATTCACCTAATATATACTGTGCATATGATTTGTTTGAACATCTTTTATCGATACTCGTATTTAAGTAGATATTCTGTTTATAATCAAACAGTATTATATATTTATTTCTACCGGCCTGATTATTTACGATAATCATCATGTTACGGAAATTAACGAAGATTAACGAAACTTGATTATAAAAAAAGTGGTCTTAAATTTTTGATCAGGAGTGTATATACTTTATAGCTCTGTTATATTGCATTGAGCATTGTTATATTAACACAAACAATATATATATATATGTATATATACGTGTATTTGCATGTATATCCATGAATAGTTTTATTGATATCCATGTCTATATAAAAAAAAAAATATTTCGTTAAAAACGACCATCAAGGAAGATTTTATTCATTTAAAATAGACGCTCGATTTTTTAAAAATCGAGTTTACTTTTTAACCAAGGCAGTAAACTGCAATGGGTTTCTGGGTGTGGAAGTGTTAAAAATAGGAGCATGGAGCTGGAAAGGAGTTCTGCAAACGAGAATTTCGGAACAAGACACTGTTAGCCTATAATTTACGGTTACATCTTGCCAGCTCAAAAGTAAATTGGCGAGAACTCGTTATCATTTTCGTACTGCATTTACATTCTAAGAGTCGAGACAATAACGCTAAAAGAAGATCTGAACAGCCATCATGAAAGTTATTCATACAAAAAGCAATGGGAGGCAAATTTAAGGGGTGCGATAGTGATGGAATCCGAGATGCCAAATCGGGGCCAATAATAATACTGGATTCTTTCTTTGGATTTTATCAAGGATTTTTGGATAGATAACGGAAGCACCGGACCAGATCTGGCGGCAATATTCTAATCATGGACGAATGGTAAATTTATGAAATAGTAAGAATGAAAAAGAAGAGCCCAAAATTCCAATTGCAAGTTGGGGATACTAAAATCAGAAAAATTTCACTGAAAACAAAGAGACTACTGGATTGTTATCTGATGTCTGTCCTTCAATGTTAGACAATTTTCTTTTAAATACATAGGAAGTGCTTTAACAGAGAACGGAAAGTGCAATACGGAGATCCGAAGGTGTAGTGTCATGGCCAAAGGTAAATTTATGAAATAGTACGAATGAAAAAGAAGAGCCCAAAATTCCAATTACAAGTTGGGGATACTAAAATCAGACAGGTGCAGAAATTTAAATACCCAGGATTTGTTCTAGCAGAGAACGGAAAGCGCGTGACAGAGACCCGAAGGCGTATTGTCATGGCCAAGGGTGCAGTTCAGAAGCTGGGTATTAAGAGACGGGAAAATTTCGCTGGAAAAAAAGAAGAGAGTACCGGATTGTTATCTGATGTCTGTTTTTCAATATGGCAGCGAATGTTGGACAATTTCCTTAAAGATGAAGGAATGACTTGAAGCAACAAAAATGTGGTTCTACGGAAGGATGCCGAGAATATCAGGGACGGAACACGTGGGCAACGACGAGGTTTTGGGGAGGATGGAAACAAAAAAGGAAACAGATACTTAACATCAGGAAAAGACAGATGAAGATTTTTGGACATTTAATGAGGAAGGAGAGGTTAGAGAAGGAATATTAAGGGCGACAATGGGTAGGAAGACGTGGAAGACCATGATCGATTATACCTTAAAGAAACACTGCACAAAGAAGAAGAAGAAGAACAAGAACAAGAAAAAGAAGAAGAAAATAGATAGATAGATAGATAGATAGATAGATAGATAGATAGATAGATAGATAGATAGATAGATAGATTTGAATAAACTGGGAGATAGATAGATAGATAGATAGATAGATAGATAGATAGATAGATAGATAGATAGATAGATTTGAATAAACTGGGAGATAGATAGATAGATAGATAGATAGATAGATTCTGGAGAGAAAAACCGTCTAATACAACACAGTGAACCAACTCTCTTGTTAGCTGACCTAGCACTAGATTCAATACAGTTTTTCTATTTCATATCAGCCGAGAAGCGCAATGGATTACTCCCCTAGAGGTCTGATGGTTAGCAAAAAGGCTAGAGCTCTGATGGAAGACAAAAAAAGCTTGTCTCAAATGATTAATAGAAAACATTTCAGTTTTTGATGCTTCGTTTTCGATATCAACTGTCATTTCGATCTTATCAAACTGATCAGACTTACTATGGAGACAGGAGTAAATGGTGTTTGTTTTTAGCGTAGACAGTAAGTTGAAAGACGATGCCATAGGAAATGTAGTTAATGAAAATCAAAGACATTAAGCACCGTGTATTACGTGTTTTAGACTACATATTTGAGAAGTCTTTTAAATATATTTGAAAACTAATTTACTTACTGTCTTCTAAAGAGATGGACCTTCTCTTTCTTAAGGGTTTTATGATATATTTCATGACAAGATGAGCAAAAATGACGGCAAAATATTTATATCGATATGCCGGTTAAAATGACGACAGCAGATATATTAAGGCGCCTACTATTAAGCATCTTACATTAAGACGTAAGAAAAAATATCAAACTCATACAACTCCCCCTTGAGCGTATCAAGAGGCTTCCTGGCTGCCTTGTAAAACTTTGCAAAGTAATAATAACAAAAGAACCATTCTATTTTCATTTAGAATTATTCACTTGGCAATAAATACTAAAAAGATTGTATGAAATAGATCATTTTTTTTAAATGGGGTGGTCTAATAATTTGGGCCGGTAGTGTATCCGGTAGTATATATATATTAAAATAAATTTTCAAAATTCAAAAATGTTGAATGAACATTTCAACATGAAATCCCTGAAAGAGATTTCACGTCTCCTCAGCAAGCAGAGACTTTATAACCACAGGTATTTTTTTTCGAACGCGGATCAAAAATACCAGACAGCCCTTTCACGGATATTCTGGGAAATGAAAGAGAAAGGGCTGGATCCTGTAATTAGCTGGAAACTAATAGGTTCAGCCCGTATTCCGAGGAATTTTCGTGATAGGTGCTGTCTGTGTTTGCTAGAAAAAAATTTAATATTGAAGTATCCTTACCAGCACCTGCTCCTGAATCTTAGAAGGGAATTTATTAAGTGACTGTTGCTGAGGAGACGTGAGGGATTTCATGTTGAAATGTTCATTCAACATTTTTGAATTTTGAAAAATTATTTTAATATATATATATATTGGGGAGAATGGCAACCAGTGAAGATGGAAAGGATAAAACAAAAGATTTTTTCAAATTAATATGAATTATCAATCAGATAAAAAAAGAGTTCAATGAATATTATCCAGAACAAATATATTGAGAAGAAAACTCAACTTATAATTAAACGGTTATAAATCCAGAATTTATTTCAACAATGTAAAGAAAACTTCTTACAGTTGCCTCGTTCAGACTGTTGATGCATAAATAAGTATTACTTTCAAACAGAATATTTTTAAGAAAAAACGTTTATAGCAGAGGGATTTTTAAACCGGAAATAAATTGAGAATAGATACATCAAATCACACATATAACAAAATACAGAGTAAGAAATAAAATTGCACATACACAAAACAATAGACAATAAAATATATACACGCAAAATTTACATGAGTGTGTATAATTTCTCGTTTATTGTTTTACGTATGTATGACTTATTGTATTTTATGTGTCATAAAAACTTTTAAAATAGTTAATTCTTGTTAAAGTGGTTTATACATTATTATATCTATTACTATATAAAACATATTGTAATAATATACTCAGTTTTAATCCGAGATTATGGACAGTATGGTTAAATAAAATAAAGACAAGAGGAAAACTGTATTTTAAATCGCCTACGCGTTTCGTCCGTGATGGACTTTTTCAAGGCAGAAAGACGAAATGAGCTTTATTCTAAATTACGTATCTCTAAACAAAATTAACCACAAATACGCTCACAAATCATTTCAAAAAATTAACATAAAATTAAAAAAATTAAAAAAAAAAATTAAAACATATTATAGAACAGGTATTTTGGCCTTAACGTGTATATAATACGCATGCTGTTGACACACTGAATAAATTCAAAACCTTCATTTGGCCCATAATTAGCAAAATATTGCCGCCGACTGCCTTAGAACGTCATTTGACCTGAAGTGCTTTGATCTCGTGGCTACAAAGAACCTCGTGGCTAGGCAAAGCTCGAATGATGCTTTTGAACCCAAACCTTCTCCGATTCTCGAAATATACATATCTGATCAGTTTCCTATCCTTACGTAAACAGATATTTTTGAGTAATGGAGTTTTCCTTTATTAATCCGGCATGGTTTATTGGCTAAACGTTATTTTCAATGGATTTCCATATTTTAGTATATTCTTCGTATTTATTTATTAAACAAGTCGATCGTGACGATGGCAAAACTCCAAGAATTGCACTTCAAATTACTTCCGCATCCACTCTATTCTCCAGATCTGGCCTCCAGCGACTACTGGCTATTTGCAGACCTCAAAGGAATGCTCCAGGGAAAGAGGTTTGACTCCAATGAAGAAATTATATCAAAAACTGATGCATATTCTGAGGCCAAAGACAAATCGTTCTACAGAAAGGCATCGAATTGTTAGAGAAGCGGTGGAATCAGTGTATTACCCTAGACGGAGTCTATATTGATGAATAAAGTCGAATTTTGCCTAGAAGTTGTTTTATTAGTTAGACCCGGGATTTATTGTGGGATGGGTTAGTCCTGAGTATAAGGAAGATTTTATATAAAAATACAAGCAATATATTTATATTAAATTTTACCAACAATACATTACCAGGAACACATTTTTTAATTATTACCAATAATACATTTTTATACCAAGATGGACAACAATATATTTTCATAGCAAAATGGCAAACATTGTATTTTATAGCAAAATGACCAAAAGTACATTTTATATTAAAATGTTCAATAATATATTTTTATATCAAAAAGTCAAACTATACATTTTTAAAGCAAAATGACAAACAATAAATATTTATAACAAAATGTCCAACAATGCATTTTTATAGTAAAATGGAAAACAAAATATTTTCATAGGAAAATGGCCAACAATATATTTTTATATCAAAATAGCCAACAATACATTTTTCTATCAAAATAGCTAACAATACCCTTTATAGCAAAATGACAAAGGATAGACTTTTATAGAAAAATGGCCAACAATACTTTTATTGCAAAATGAACAATATATTTTTATAGCAAAATGGCCAGCGATAATTTTTTCTTGCAAAATAACCAACAATACTTTTATAGCAAAATATCATACAATACCTTTTTATAGAAAAATGGTCAACAATATATTTTTATTAAAAAAATAGCAACTGATCCAGCGCTAAAAATTATAAAAATGCTTTTTTTATGGTGAAATAATCAAAAATACATTTAAAAAAATAAAATTACCAACATTACTTTTTGCCATCTACAAACAATATATGTGTTTGGCAAGTATAAAATGATGTACAAAATATGAGTAACTGAAGCCATAAAATTGCATTAAAATTATTAAAACTTTGGAAAAAACTCATAAAGTGTTAATATGCCGCTAATCAAGGAAATCTTCTTTTTTTTTTTAATTTGGTCCAAGCAAATTCAATTTACTCCATGCAAACGAATAAAAAATGAAATCTCTTTTCATTCCTTATTAACCTAATAGAAAATGACCATCAATCACGCGCCAGTAAGATTAGCAGAAAATAATATTTTTTTAAGTTCAAATAAAAATTAAGATACTGTGAAAGAGAGAGAGAGAGAGAGAGAGAGAGAGAGTCGTTGTTACATGAACACCGGCTGAGAGAGAAAATGAACAGGAATTTCCTCTGCTAAAGTGAATTGTCGGAAATACAAACCAGTCGGCGTGTAATCCAGTCGATCACGTGTCAAGTAATAAGCTCATTTGCAAACCTCTACATAAGCGGATTTCTTGGCCTGTTTATATATATATATATATATATATATATATATATATATATATATAATATTTACAGATGCTTAATAAAAATTAGATAGACAGGCTTATTTTTATTTTTAAAAAGTCTTTAAAAGAAGATTTGCTGTTCAAATATATATATATATATATATATATATATATATATATATATATATATATTGGACCAGATGTAGCGATCGCTTTCGTCATTGTTTGCTTCGGTATAAAATGTTGGTAAGCATGCTGACGCAGGTCTATCACTAAGACTAATTATGAAAGAAAAAGCTGTTTGCCGAACATAAATTAATTTCGCAAATTAAACGCCTTTCTT
This sequence comes from Ascarosepion bandense, assembly GCA_037127315.1. Lineage (NCBI taxonomy): Eukaryota > Metazoa > Mollusca > Cephalopoda > Sepiida > Sepiidae > Ascarosepion > Ascarosepion bandense. The sequence continues at coordinate 225,523 of JBBBDQ010000203.1, read as the reverse complement.
ATCAATGCAATTTACTTAAAGCCAGAACTCATAACTGGGTCAACTTATCAACTTATCATAGATAGATAGATAGATAGATAGATAGGGGAGAGAGAGAGAGAGAGAGAGAGAGAGAGAGAGAGAGAAGAAAGAAAGAGAGTGAGAATAGGAATACCAGGTGCGGGATGCTTGGATGGTGTAATAAATAATATCTTGTAAGTTTTAATCAGAAAGCCATGTTCCAATTCAAATTGGGTTCATTATGTTCGCTTACACGGATATACCTTTGTAAAAAGTATAAACCCAACCCTTCTCTCTCGTAATAAATGTTAATTAGTTTCCCTTGTATAACTCAATCATTATTATGTCCAAAAGATTTTTAATTTAGAAATATTTTCTGGCATTAAATAAACTGAAAGATTTCATAATCTGTAGAAAACGAATCAATTGCTCGGTTACCATTGTGCACAGGAATCACTTCTTTACTGGAGTACCACGTCTGATCACACTAGACACTTCTTCGTCTCTGCTCGTAATGAATGTTTTTTTTTCTGATCTACATCAATGATCTTCCTGATGAAATCAGTTTCCAAGTAGAAATGTATGCAGATGACGTCACCATTTACTCCTTTCGCAGGCTGTTGCTCTTCAAAAGGACTGCCAATCCGTTATGGACTGGGCTAGGAAATGGCTCGTAAATTTTAATATCTCCAAAACGAAACTGCTCTCCTTTAACCACCATCTAGAAATTTTCCTGCCTACCATCAGAATGGATGACTCTAGTCTTGTGGAGAGCAATGCACGGCACTTCACTGCCTCACTCATTTGTCTGTAAGGTTCTGATTGCCAGACCTTCCTTCGCCTCGCTCTCTCAACCGACCTAGAACGACTACATCGAAACTATAGCAGCATCTGCTGCTATGAATATTTATTTGGTCACCGTCGGACCAGAAAGATTTTCTCGTCAGAGTACATCTTGCATATTGATAAACCGACCATTGTCTGTGCATTGAATACTGTTGCTATATCTGGTCGGGTGTTTCTGCTATTTACCAAGAGGTTCTCGACAAAATCCAAATAAGGATCTACGAAGTAATCGATCCTGGTTCTGCATCTCAACCTCACTCACTATCTCACGTGATACGACATCCCTTTGTCTTTCTTACAAATATTTTAAATTTTCTTTGTTTCACCCCAACCAAGGCGGTACCGCCACTGATGCGCAGAGGGCTACATAAGAGAGTTAAATTTTTCGGCAGGAGGTGAGTAAAGAGAAAGACGAACCAGTTACAGGGAGTGTCAGAATAACGGCAAGAGAAGTATGTGAACACAGGAGTGAAGACAGTTGCGAAGGTAGAGAGTAAGTTTATATCTGTGAAAATTGCCGTTTCTTTGCGTTACTGCATGCAAATCGCTTGCAATATAGTCTATGTGTTGTATATATATATATATATATTTTATTTTTTTAATCAGTATCATCCCAAGCAAGGCATTACAACTAATAAAACATAATAAATTACAGAGTGTGGAAAAATTAAGAACGGAAACATTACTAATGATCAAAAAGAGAAAAGAATAATCAGGAAGACAGTAGATAGCGATTGAGATTGCATTTAATTGCTTGTAGATTAAAGTTTGCTGGAAAGCATAGAGCCTGATGGGAGTTCCAAAGGCGAGAAGTGCGAGAAAAAGAAACTGTTAGCATAGAACTTACGGCTACATCTAGCCACCTCAACTGAGAGAAAGGAAAAGAACAAGATATACAGGGTGATGTAGAAAGAACTGGAGTCAAGTGGATAAGAGATGGGTATTGACATTACATTTAAATTCCTGGAGGTTGTAACCGTCAGGAAAGCAAGTATATGGAAGGGAGTTCTACAGGCAGGAAGTGCAAGAAAAGCAGCTGATGGAGTAGAATTGTCGCCTGCATTTGGTTGATTTAACTGTAAAAGGGTGGGACCATATTGCCAGTCTAGTTACACGAGTAAGTTCTTGTGAAGGGGGCAGCAGTGACCTAAGTTAGTTGAAACAGAAACCATGAAAATATTTGTAGAAGAGACAGAGGGAAGCCACATCCCTCCGGTGAGGAAGTAACTGGAGTCGAGCTGCCAGACCGGGACCAATTATATTACAGATTCTCCTTTGGAGCCTGTAGAGAAGACTGAGGCGAACAGCAGGGGCGCCTGACCAGATATGATAACAGTATTCTATGCACGATCGGATGGCTGATTTGTATATGTGCAGGATGAAAAAACTTCCTGGCCCGACACAGTGACCCAACCTTCCTAGCAGTGGATTTAGCTATTGATACAATGTAATGATTCAACTTGAGGTCGGATGAGAGGGTGAGACCGAGGAGGCTCAGTATATTGCTTTCAGAGAGACTCGCTTGGTCCATGCTTATGAGGGCAGGAGAGGTTGCCTGTGATGGTTGACAGGAGTTTCGAATGGCAACTGCTCTGATGAGGATCTTTCCCATGGTGCCTAGATCACATGAATTTACTCCCGCTGCTAGATTGGCATCTAAGTTCCACTCTTTTACCTTTGAAATAGCTAAATGTAACACCCTTCTTCTACTTCCTCAGTTTCTTTTCTCGCACTGTCTGTCTGTGTAACTTCTTTCGGTTTACTTGCTTCCATCGTGGCTACAACTTGCAAGAGTTTAAATGCAACGCCAATTGCTATCTTCTATTCTCTTTCTTCGGCACTCCTTGTAACCTTTTCTCTCTCTCTCTCTCTCTCTCTCTCTCTCTCTCTCTCTCTCTCTACTCTGACCCCCTGCGCACTAGTGGTGGTCTCGCCTTGCTTAGGGTAAAATGATTAAAAAAAAACAGATAGATAGACAGCTAGCTCCGAACAAACATATATAAATATAACCGTGATTATATCTAATAAATGCGTAATGTAACTGTTTTAAGATTAAAAAGTTGATTTTGTAAAACTTTCCCTATTTTTTACTTTTTTTAAAATCTATTGATTAAAATATTCTCCGGTCTTTCTCAGGGCATATTTGAAAAGATCTAAATATCCTTGAGTTGTTTCAGATCTGAAATTAATAATTCTCATTGTTAATAACTGAGAAATATTTTTTTATCTTGTTACAGATTTTTTTCGCAAATTTTTATTTCCTGGTTGAATAAATATCTACACTTATTTATAAATGGAACTTAGTCTCTGTGTGTGTGTGTGTGTGTGTGTGTGTGTGTGTGTGTGTGTGTGTGTGTGTAGAATCCGAAACGGCTGAACCGATTTTCTTGAAAATTTACACAGTTGTACTATAAGCGTCTGCGAGTGTTCTTAGCTAGGTTTTGTGTCGAAGTACCCCCGATACATATCGAAAATCGATAATCGAAAAAATCGGGCTATAGAAGGAGTGGTCAGATTTTAAACAAATTTGATACACTCATAGACAAAGACATAAGATACGATATTCAGAAGTTTCAAGGTTGCAGTTCTTATAATAGTGCAGAAAATCGATAATATATATATATATATATATAAGGCAAGATGTGTGTGTGTGTGTGTGTGTGTGTCTGTATTTTTTCAGCCGTTTTATTTTAGTTTTTGCTTCGAGGTAGGTATAATTGTAGTTCTTAGTCTCAGCCATGATATCATTTACTCAGAGGACTTATTTAAAATTCATTTTACGACGAAAAATCTTATTTGATATCGATACCAGGAAATCAAAATTTGACTTACATCCATTCATTTTTCTTTCAGTCTACGGTTTCGCTTGAACTGGAAACAACTATTGCTTTTTAGTCTTTCGTGCCAACGTCCATGGATTAGTTTTAAAGCTTTCATTACACCCGAGCAACGCCGGGTTATACTGCTAATATGGGAATAAAGAACAATCTCTCAATGTAGACTAAAATAACTAAAAGTATTCAGTTGATCAACAAATAATATTGAAAAAGTACAATAAAAATTAATAAATGAACTTTGTTGGTTCAATTTATTACGGTTTGTTATGATATAATCAATTTTTATTCCCACCTAAGCCAAAAAATAAAATTAGTATTAAGCATATTTTTTAGTTTTGTTTTTTTTAACTCAGAAAGCCCAAAATAACTAGATAAAAAAGGGAAATACGCTAAAAAAAACGTTTAGACTTCTTCACTATCCACATCATTCCATCCTTAACGCTAGAAAACAAACGTAAACTACGTGTAGAGATTATATGCAAAAGAGGTATTGTCAAATATTTTATGTAAAATTCATAGATATGTGTTATCCAATGAAATAATTTGTACTATTATGTATAGCGAATAAGCATGAAATCAATTAAGTCCCAATTTTCAGATTGATATTTAGTATTTTTTCAGCAATTATGGCAATTTGCAGTGTCAAGTGATTATTTGCAACTAGAATTTAGTAGTTATGGCTCGTCAAAAAGAACTAACAATGAATGAAAAGAACTATATAATCAAAGAAATTAGCAAAGGAAAGTCTTCGTTTCAAATTTCTAAGGATTTGAAAAAGGATCATCGAACAATCAAAAAAATATGTCAAATGCGAATTCAACCAAGAAAAAAAAATCTCATGCTGAATTTCGGCATTTAACAAAGCGAAATTTATCACATATTTTTTTTTTTTTTTTTTTTAATCATCTCACCCCAAGCAAGGCATTCCACTGCCACTATTGCGCATGGGGCTACATAGGGGAAGGTAAAGAGAAGGAATGGTTAGACATTGGGAATGTCAGGAGAAAGGTGATAGATGAGTAAGGATAGAGAGGATGAGTGTCGGGCAGATGGGAAAGAGTGTTTGATAGAATGGGAGCAGGTTAGTGTGTTAGGAGGTGTCTATTGACCTTACATTTAAACTCCTGGAGATTGTAGCCGTCGGGGAAGCAATCGTTTGGAAGAGAATTCCACAGTCGGGAAGTGCGAGGAAAGAAACTGTTGGAGTAGAAGTTACGGCTGCATTTTATCGATTTCACTGTAAAAGGGTGGGATCTAGTTGCTAATCTAGTATCTCGTGCAAATTCGTATTTAGGGGGCACCAGTGATCTAAGTTCATCGGAGCAGAAGCCGTGAAAGTATTTATAGAAGAGACACAGCGAAGCCACGTCTCGCCGGTGGGAGAGAGACTGCAGGCGGTCTGCCAAGTCGGTATCTATCACATTACAGACCCTCCTCTGAACCTTATCGAGAAGCCCGAGGAGAACAGCAGGGGCACCCGACCAGATATGGCAGCAGTATTCAATGCACGGGCGGATGGTAGATTTGTAAATGTGCAGGATAGATTTAGACGGAAAAAACTTCCGGGCCCTACACAGAGAACCGACTTTCATAGCAGCGGATTTAGCAATGGATTCGATATAGTCATTCCATTTGAGGTCCGCTGAAAGTGTGAGACCAAGGAGGCGCAGTGTTTTACTCTCTGGGAGGCAAGCCTGGTCCATGCTAATGGGAGGTAGGTGAGATTGTCGATGATGGTTAATTGACAGTAGCTTCGTTTTAGAAGCATTAAAATTTACTAGCCATTTCTTACCCCAGTCCAATATGGATTGGAGGTCTTTTTCAATCTCGGCTGCAAGTTTAGCTTTGACGCCTACACCAGATTTTTGTTGGAGGCGAGAGTAAACTGTGGTGTCATCGGCGTACAAACCTATTTGGGTTCTTATGGAATCAGGGAGATCATTAATATATATCAGGAAGAGTGTAGGACCTAAGATGGAGCCTTGGGGGACACCTGCGTTTGTATGGTAGTTCTGAGAGGCATGTCCGTTTAATACCACTTTCATTGTGCGGTTAGAGAGGAATGACTGGATTAGTTCAAACAAATGTCCAGTTATACCATAGCTCCGCAGTTTACATAGAAGGCCAGCATGCCAAACTCTGTCGAACGCCTTAGATATATCCAATGCAACGGTTCGAGCTTCGCCATTCCTGTCGAGTGCCTGGTATATGTACTCGGTGATGGTCGTTAGCATATCAGCAGTAGACCTGGTGAAGCGGAAACCATATTGCTTGTCCGAGAGGAGCCTGTGTGCTGTGAGATGCTGAACCACCTCGGCGTTGATAATGGCTTCGAACACTTTGCCAAAGATCGGAAGAAGGCTGATAGGGCGGTAATTTGCAGGGTCAGAGGGTTCTCCAGTGTTTTTAAATATAGGAACTATAGAGGAAGATTTCCAACAGGCAGGAAAGCAGGAAGCAGATAGGCAGAGGTTGTAGAGCTTAGAAAGGACAGAGGAGATTTCAGGGGCACATTTCTTTAAGACTATGGTTGGGATTCCGTCACCACCGCTCGCTTTCCGAAGAGAATTAATAAGAAACCCAAATGCGTCAAGTGCGTTCATATCTGAGGCCGTCTGGAGCTCCTATGGTGTCAAGGGAAACAAAGTGGAAAGCATTAAGGAAATTTGCTGATGTCAAATATCAAATAAAGAAACCCATTTTAACAAAACACATAAGGAAAGAAGAGTGCAGTGGGCAAAAATACATGAAAACTGATTTCAGTAAAGTGCTTTTTACAGACAAATCAAGGATCACCCTCGATGGATGGACTTGAGGATAGGTTTGCAAGCAACATGACTCAAGAAAATTTATTAAACACCAACAAGGCGGCGGTGGGATCATGATATGGGCTGGGATTATTGGTAATGAGCTCGTGGTTCTATTTAAAGTGAAGACGGGATTAAAATGAATTCCAAAAGTTATTGTGATTTTCTAGAGCAATATTTCTTTGACTCGCTTGATAACCAGTCTTTAACCAAGCATAGATCTATGATCTTTATGCAAGACAACGCACCAAGTCATGCATCAAAGTTTACTAAATCCTGGTTGAAAGAAAAGGGATCTGTTAAAGATTCTCTTATGGACTGGCCTTCAAATAGCTGTGACTTGAATCTCATGGAGAACCTGTGGAGCATCCTCAAGAGAGATATTTATTCTAATGGAAGGCAATTCAACAGCAAGTGTGACCCTCTGGAAGGCAGTTAAAGTTGCTTCAAATCACTTACCAGTCGCTAAAATTGCAAATCTGACATCAGATGTTAACAAATAGCCGCTAAGAATTATTAAAAAGAAAGGAGCATTTGTGCAATACATTTTTGGAGGTTCTTATTATTTTTTGCTAATATATCTTTAAAATTTTATTTTATGTTTTTCCTTTACTAAATTGTTGAATTTGTTCTAAAATCTTTTCATATTATTTTTTAAAATTAATTTTACAATGTATAATAATGTAAAAATATCAAAATAAATAGTTGCAAATAAACTACTGACAGTCAAATTAGTCTGTTTTGTTAACTTAGTAAAATTTTTTCCAAATAAAAACAATATTTTTCTCTATCACTATGTATCTAAGTTAATAATAGTGAATAGAATCTAAACATCATAATAGGAATTTTTAACATTAAAGACACAACTCTTGATACCAATTCATAACTTGCATATAATCTCTAGATGCAGTTTATATATAATGTAAAAATTTATAATATAAGTATGTTATAACATCACTACAAAATAGTTATTTTGTTTCAACACTTCTTGTCTTGTCAATTGATGGTGCTGACTGCAAGATGAAAAGTATTAAATAGTTCAAAACTAACCAAACCCCCTCAATAAAGGAGACATTGTTACATAGTCTGTGATGATTATTCAAAATACAAATAAATGCTAATTTGAAAAACATGACAACATACCCTAAAATCAATTTATTGGTGCATTAATGTTTGGTTAAAATAGAAATCAGTATTACTAATTGAGTATTAATTTCACTCTAAAATAAGAATTAAAATTCATTTTCATAAATTATTATGAGTTAATATTAGAAATTTCAAGTTCTAAATTTAACTAAGCAGCATGTTTAAAGTATTACTGAGGGGTTTTGTCAGTTTTTAACCTTTTAAAATTTTTCATCTCAAAATCAGCACCATCACTTGACAAGACACAAGAAGTGTTGAAACAAAATAGTTATAACATACTTATATTATAAATTTTAAATAAATATTATTTGCTCTACTTTGTATTGAGCACTCTTTTAAGAATAGTGCTTTTTTCTTTTTATATTGAAATTTTATTCCATCCATACCAACACTATATCTTTCATTTTTCCTTTTTTTTTTGTTTTTCCTTTAAGAAATTGACGAATTTGTTCTAAAATCTTTTCATATTATTTTTTTACATTAATTTTACAAGGTATAATAATGTAAAAATATCAAAATAAATAGTTGCAAATAAACTACTGACAGTCAAATTAGTCTGTTTTGTTAACTTAGTAATTTTTTCCAACCAAAAACAATAGTTTTCTCTATCACTATATATCTAAGTTAATAATCTTGAGTAGAATCTAAGCAACATCATAATAGGACATTTAACATTAAAGGCGCAACTCTTTATACCAATTCGTAAATTGCATATAATCTCTAGACGCAGTTTATATAGTTCACAATTACTAAAAAGTACTCGGACATCAAAAACACAAAATTCTAAATTTGTAATTTACCCTCCAATACTCCTATTATATTTCTTTTTTATCACTTCAAGATATCTTGACCGGCAAAAATATGATTGACAAAAATATATTCCGAACGTGGACGGTGGCGATAACAAAGGTGACAACAAAAACTTGAACGGCAATAGCCGACAAAGACATGATTGACATCAAAGGCAGAAAACACAGGTGACAACAAAGGTTTGAAAAACGATAGCCGAAAAAGCAAGAAAATGTAGAAACATTAAGTTATATAATTCTGGGGTTTCTGGCTGAAACCAGAAGACGCAGAGAAGTAGAGAAGAGAACACAGAAAGAGAGGAGAGAACAGAGAACTCCCCGACAACTCCTGCATGTGCGTGATTCTCATACTCCACACAACCGTCACGGACGAAAAATAAAAATACAAGTTTATATTTTCATATATACGTGTTCTTGTTCCGCGTTGTTTGTCAAGACGATTGTTGTTTTCCGGCAACATTATATAACAATTTAATCCCAAGTAGTGCGCAGAAAATTCTTCTTTTTCATATGCCGTGTCCTTTCAGGATGTAGACACTCATGGACATCTATTTGTCCCTGTCCTTTGTCGCTCTTAATATTTCTCCTCTTGGTATCTCTCCCAAACCCCGCTGCGCTATCCATTTGCTCAAGCCCATCAAATATGTCCCGCGCTGCTTTCCCCTGTCTCACTTTAATTCTATCTGTCCTGTGGGTATCAGATTCTCCAGACCACTGCTTCCTCCTTAGCTGTCTCAGGAACCTCACCTGTCTCTTCTTGATGTTAAGTAAACAAATGGAAGTTCCACCGGCGGAAAGTGTGAGAAAATAAATTGTTTCAATAGAAATGGTAGTTACATTTAACTATTTCAACAATAAAAGAGTGGGACCTAGATGCCCAACTAGTAGCACACTTCAACTCATGTAGCCAAGGCACCAGGGAGCAAAGCCCGTCAAAGAAAATATCTGAAGAAAAGCTTGAAGGAAAGGAGAGAACCGAGAACTTCTTTCTAAATAGAAAAGATGAGCCTCTGCTCCTGTTCAAGAATAGAGAGGTGAGTATGAACCGGGCGATAGGAAAGTCTATTAAAATAAGTTATATGCTCCCCACACACACACAAACACACACGCGCGCGCATGTATATATATATATATATATATATATATATAGTATCGTTGGTGATTTGTGGGGATAATTACACAGAGGATATTAATTCAATGAGAACTCTATGTTAGAAATTAAGAGAGAATTACAGTGAAAATAAATTGGACATTTTTTTACAAATCCATCGGTATATATATATATATATATATATATATATATATATATATATACGCTCTCATACCCTGATTGAGCACTCTGGAATAATGGTAGACTTTGAAAAACAGTAGCTACTCTGGCATGTACGCATCACTCATTCAGTAAATGAATTAGAGCACTCTGGCTATTGGGCGTGTATAATGACAATATACATGCTAAAAAGTCTGCCCTCGTCTACCGAATGCCCATAGCCCAGAGGTAGAATCGCCGACTGATGCCAATTTGGTCGGGTTTCAATCCTGGGTTAAAAGCAATCGGAGTCTAACTGTACTGATGAGCTGTGATACAGCGAAACAGATCTGTCTGCGGATGACTATATATATATATAAGTAAATGCTACGAACTGTGGAGTGTTATTCCTTTAATTCTTACTACTAATTGTATATATATATATATATATATATATATATACATATATATATATATATACACACACACACACACACACACACACATATATATATATATATATATATATTCAGGCAGGAAATCGAAAATCGCGAAAGATCTGTAATAATTTCTCATACATTAACAATAGAAATTATTAATTTAAGATCTGAAACTACTCAAGAATATTTTTAGGTCTTTTCGAAAATACCCCGAGGAAGACTCGAGAATAATTTAATCAATAGATTTTTTAAAAGTATGCAAAAATAGGGAAAGTTATTAAAATGAATTCTTTATCCTAAAATTGTTATATTATCTATTTCTAATATATAATTACAGTTGTATCTCTCTATGTCTGTTCAGATCTACCTTTTTATCGGATTGATTCGTTTTCTGAGATTTATCAACTCATTTCAAGCTATTTAAAGCCAGAAAATATTTTAGTCTGTAAGAATATGTTTGAGATAATAATTATTAAGCCATACAAGTCTTACTTATTAATCCATAGGTCGGAGAAAACAGTTGGACAAATACTTTTCGCAAGGGTATTTCCGCGTTCAGCAGCCTCGACATATTTGGGACAGACATAAGAGTAATCAAGAATCTTTACGGGCAACAGACCGCTTGTATACGGACAGGTAACGAATTCAGCAGATATACAGGAATAGAAAGGGGCGTAAGACAAGGACGTGTATCGACACCGGATCTATTTAATTTGTACAGCGAGGACCCTAGATGTTATGCCAGGATTCGTCATCGGAGGCCACAATTGCGCAGATGATACAGTGCTGATACCAGACACGGAAAGGAAACTACAAGACCTCCTATAGAAGGTAGCTTTAGAGAGTGACAAGAAAGAACTACAAATAATCTGGAAGAAGAGCGAAAGAATGGTCATCAGCATAAAGAGCAGCCCAAAATGCCAAATACAAGTTGGGGATACTAAAACCAAGCAGGTACAAAAATTTAAATACCTGGGAAGTATTCTAACAGAAGACGGAAAATGCGACACCGAGATCCGAAGGCGAATTGGACGTATTCTGAATAAAGTATTAAGAGACAGGACAATTTCGCTAGAAACAAAGAAAAGAGTACTGCATTGCTGTGTGATGTCAGTTCTTCAATATGCCAAACAACGGAAATGTGGTTCTACAGAAGGATGCTGCGGATATCATGGTTCGAGCATGTGAGCAATGATGACGTTTTGGAAAGGATGGAAACGAAAAGGATACTTTTCCATACTGAGCATCAGGAAAAGAAAACTAAAGTTAAATTTCTTGGGACATGCAATGAGGAAGGAGGGCTTGGAGAACCTGATACTAACAGGGAAAAAAAGAGAAGAGGGGAAAGCAGCGGATAACATATTTGAAGTACCTGAGCAGGTGGATGGCAGAATGGGGGTTGCGTGCTGAGAGCCACCAGGGATAGGGAGAAGTGGAAGGACATGATCACCTACATCCTGAAGGGACATGGCACATAGATGAAGTAAATACAACGAACCCAACTGGAATCGAACGCGCCTCTCCAAATTAAGAATTACGATGCATTATCTATTATACTGTGCAAATTTTGCGAGCCTGGTATTTCATCTATCTATCTATCTATCTATCTATCTCAGTCTGTTCGGACGTATCTATCTATCTATCTATCTATCTATCTATCTATCTATCTATCTATCTATCTCTGCCTGTTCATCTATCTATCTATCTATCTATCTATCTATCTATCTATCTATCTATCTCAGTCTGTTCGGACGTATCTATCTATCTATCTATCTATCTATCTATCTATCTATCTATCTATCTATCTATCTATCTCAGTCTGTTCGGACGTATCTATCTATCTATCTATCTATCTATCTATCTATCTATCTCTGCCTGTTCATCTATCTATCTATCTATCTATCTATCTATCTATCTCAGTCTGTTCGGACGTATCTATCTATCTATCTATCTATCTATCTATCTATCTCAGTCTGTTCGGACGTATCTATCTATCTATCTATCTATCTATCTCTGCCTGTTCATCTATCTATCTATCTATCTATCTATCTATCTCAGTCTGTTCGGACGTATCTATCTATCTATCTATCTATCTATCTATCTATCTATCTATCTCAGTCTGTTCGGACGTATCTATCTATCTATCTATCTATCTATCTATCTATCTCAGTCTGTTCATTATCTATCTATCTATCTATCTATCTATCTATCTATCTATCTATTTATCTATCTATCTATGTGTGTTCATATCTATCTATCTATCTATCTATCTATCTATCTATCTATCTCAGTCTGTTCGGACGTATCTATCTATCTATCTATCTATCTATCTATCTATCTATCTATCTATCTATCTATCTCAGTCTGTTCGGACGTATCTATCTATCTATCTATCTATCTATCTATCTATCTATCTCAGTCTGTTCATTATCTATCTATCTATCTACCTATCTATCTATCTATCTATCTATCCTATGTGTAGATTGATAAGTTCGAAACTTGATACAGTTATGAGTTATGGCTTTAAGTAAATTGCATTGATAAGAAAGGCGATTAATTTGAGAAATTAATTTTTGTTCCGCAAACGGCTCTTTCTTTCATAATTAGTCTTAGTGATAGACCTGCATCAGCATGCTTACCAACAGAAACAAGCAATGACGAAAGCGATCGCTACATCTGGTCCAATATATATATATATATATATATATATATATATATATATATTTAGTGACGTAAATTAATAATATACACACGATGATGCACGTATGTATAGCATTATTATTCAGGTGCTAATAAAGCTTATGTATATTCTTATTCAGATGTTACAAAAATAGACCTGACGATCACATAATGCATGCAACTCTGAGTCGTGCCATTCACGTAAGATTATATATATATATGGACTATATATATATATATATATATATATATATATATTAGGCGTATTTAAACTGCAAGACTTCTGCAAACATGCTTTGTTAACTAATAGTTCCGCCTATTCAATCTTCAGTAATTATATATCATTAGTATATATATATATATATATATATATATATATATGAAAACTAAAATCAGTAAAATGTTTTTTAATCTATTGGAAAAAAATCTTAGAAAAAGTACTAAGTTACATAAAATATTTAATAAAAACAATGTTAAACTTAGTTACTGTTGCACGCCAAATTTAGAGAATCTGATTAGTGGACTCAATAAGAAAAAAGTTAGGGATATTCCACGCATTGACACACGGTGTTGTAATTGTAGGAATAAAAATAGTTGTCCCTTACATGGTAGATGTCAACAAAAATGCATGGACTATCAAATTAAAATCTATAAGAATACGGAGGATACTGACCCCAAAATATATACAGGAGCTACACAGGATAAGTTTTTAAAAAATGATATTATAATCACACAAGTTGTTTCAATAACGAAAACACTAAGCATCGTACTACATTATCCACTTACGTATGGACTATTAAATAAGAAATAAATAAGGACCCAGTCTTGAAATGGGAGATACTGAAGAGATATCCTAAATACAAAGCTGGACAGGAATTTTGTAGGCTATGTGCTGAAGAGAAAATAGCTATAGCTTTGTATAAACAACCGACAAACTTACTGAATTCTAAGACGGAAATCCTGAATAAATGTAGGCATAGGAAGCCCTGGCTATTAGATTAGGCTTATCTATCGTGGTATAGTACCTTTTTGTTTTCGTCTTTGTCTTCTACACCTCTACCTGAAAATTAAATATTAAAAGTAATAAAATTGTTAACGTCCCCCTCCCTTGTGTTATGTAATTTCATTGATTTCTTGATCACGTGGGTTGTCTTACTTACCTTTTTATATGTCGTTTTTTTCTTTTCCTCTTTAGCCAGCTTTTCCCTGACGATCCATTTAGGAGAAACCTAGGTAGGTTTGTCTGGCTTATTAGGTCCTATATATATATATATATATATATATATATATATATATTGATTGATTGATTGATTGATTGTTTAATACTTATTTTCTGGCCCTAATAGGGTAAGACCGGTACACATTTGTATTAGAAAGTTATTAAAAATCGCCTGAAGACAACACTGATGGTAGAAACCTGGGTAGCGAAATAACTTGTTTAAAAATGGAATATATATATATATATATATATATATATATATATATATATATATTGTGTGTGTGTGTGTGTGTGTGTGTGTGTGTGTGTGTGTGTGTGTACTTAGGCAGCATTTTCAAAAATGACAGTTAAATTATATTATAATCATTCACAGACAAAGAATAATGGCAGTTTTTATTTACATTGCCTGGTTTGCAAGTTTTCCCCGTAACTATCGGTGTAATAAATCCAGGTTTCTTTTGCGCGTTTTCTGGTGTGAATTTTTTACTGCTTGAGAAGACCTCTTTTTTTCAATTTATTAAATTTCTGCATCCAGTTCGTTCCTACCAGGTTATGTGTGTTTTTTGTAACGTAGATTTTTAGTTCTTTGGTCTTTCCTTGAAATTTTACATTCACGATAATTTCGCTTTCCAATTTAATCCTTTTTCCTGTTATAGATTTACACAATATTTTAGTGTATAACGTGGTCGGCCTATTGAAATTTCGCCATGTCTATAAATTTATTATTGTTAAGATTGATCCCGAATTCAACTGTAATTTCATCTTCTTATACAATATTGCCAGTTCAACGTATTTTCTGGTGTTTTCATATGTTATATTCCAATCTAGTAGATCTTACTCTACTAGGTTTGTTTTTTGTTTCTGCATATTTGAAAAAGACAGTCTTTACGTCAATGCCATCCACCACATCTGTAACATGCAGAATGGGTGGGGGCTTGGTTTTTATTGGATTCTTGTCAAACGTAGTGTTGTATCTCTTTTCTTTGTCATTATAATCTTGCTTTGCTTTTGGGGAGGTTACAAAACGTAATCTTTTTACCTTTCTAATGTGCATGACCCCTGACTCTTCAATGTTCTTGCTATTTTTCTTTATACTGAGGCATTTCTGGCAATCCTCTGACAGTTTTTGTAGTGTTACACCTGGCTCGTTTTGAAGTTTGGTCAGCATTCGTTTTCTCATTTCGCTGTCTTTAGCAGCAACTAGTCCTTGAAAAAATATGAGACACTTGAAACTGTCTGGGGTTAGCCCCGACAATTTAAAATCGTCACAGTGTTTGTTGACGATAACTACGAATGTAGAATAGTAATCGTTTTCGTCTTCTCTTAGATTAATGCATTTCCACCTTTTATGGAACAACGAGATTTTTGGGCTAAATAAATCGTTCGCCTTTTTAGAGAGAATATAATCTACAAACTTAGTGTGTTCGTCCGTACCTAATTTTCTGAGTAAAAGTCTTAATGTTTTCTTTTCACTCCAGTGCTGGCAGTCGATATTAAAAATGTCTTCATATCACCTGTAGTATTCTCCAAAATTTTTGTCTTCCTCAATTAAGAATTTAAAAGTTTCAATAGCGTTCCACACTGTATCTTGCGAAAAAGTTTCCTCCTTTTCAGTGTTTATTTCTAGTTCTGTACTTGTTAATTTCAATAATAGTTCTTGTAATTAAGATTGTCTTTCTTCATTCGCCTTTTGTATTTCCATATGTCATTCTTTGCTTCTCTTAATGATTTCCAGTATTCCTTTCTGAAATTCCTCCATAATTTGCTGTTTCGATACCGTGAGGGCTTTTATTTTTTTTAGCTATTGCTCTCTAGCAATTAATTTCCGCCGGTTTTTTACTCTCTCTCTCTCTCTCTCTCTCTCTCTATCTCTGTGTGTGTGTGTGGTCGGTTTGTTCGAATCCTCGTAGCGACCTTTGTTAAGGTGATGCAGGGAAGTTCGTCACAAATTTGTTGTGCGACTTGTGCACGAATCTACTTCGCCAATTTGGTGTTGGCGACTTTTCTTATGTGAATTTCGAGATCCTCGACGCTAATTTTCTTGTTACTTCGGGTTATACGTAAGTTCGACTTCTTTTGTCGCTAATTTGTTTTTTGCGACTGATGTTAAAAACGTATTTTTCCTCCGCGCAAACTTGTTTGAAATCCTTCGTCGTCATTTTGCTGTGGTGACTGACTTGAAAACGTATCTTTTTTCTGCGCGTGAACTTGTTCGAAATCCTCGTAGCCAATTTTTTGTGGATTCTTGTTAAGAAACCACACAAAATAATAAATAACAAAAACAGATATGAAAATAGAAAATGTAAGTTATACTGAATAAAAATATACAAAGTGGAACACGGGTTAGTCAATTCAGAAATACTAGGAATACTATTAGTAAGAATCAATATATACAATCTTGTAGTGAAGAAGTATGTCCGGGTAATTAGTCTATACCTTTACTGACCAACTAGCGGCGGTACAACTACTCAACTCCTTTGACAATCACTCAGTAATTGTTAATTGCTTAGACCTGATAAAAAAATTAACCATTACTGTGATTTTTTGTTGTCTTTCAACGACATCACCATCAAGTATATCAGACGGTATGAACGGATCCTACACAAAATTAATAGACAAAACTTGTCTATATTATTCACTGAAACCTGCATTAATATATATATATATATATATATATATATATATATATATATTAGTCATCTACATACAAGCCTGTTTCGCTGTATAACAGCTCATCAGTGTGGCTAGACACATCCACTCGCTTCTGGCTGGGATCGAAACTCGACCGATTTGGTGTCAGTCTGAGTCGCTACCCACGAAGCCATAGGCGCATGGAACAGGAATAGGGACATTTTAACGTGTTGTATATAAGCAGTGTATATACACACGCCAGTCACCGAAAGAACTCAATTCATTTCTCAAGAGTCACGCTTATATAGCAGAAGTGGAAACTGTTTTTAAAATTTTCTTCTCTAGAGAACTCAATCGTAATGAGTGCATAATGAAGCGAACCAATAGATTTAGAATCCAGAGTTCTCCGGCATTTACTTTTTTTAAAAAAACTGCTCAATACAATATAGATTGTAGAGCGTAATAAAAGGTTTTATCATCATTTTTTTCTTTTTTTATTAATAAATACCGAAATCAAACATCCCTATCCAAATATTTTTGGTACTTGACAGAAACCAGTAAAACTCTAACAATAAAATGTAAATTTCAACAAAAAAATACAGCATCAATAAATAAGTCTTTAAATGACCCATACCGCTGATGTCTATATCAAAAAACTATAGATTATTAAAATTCTTTAAAATAAGGATCTATTTAATAAACGTAAAGTAATTACTGTCATATGTAATCATTACAAAATGATCACCTCAGAATATGGTTGATGATTTTTCATATCAGTATATTGATTAACTTATATATATATATATCCTTTAGATTATTTTATATTATGATATAAATAATATTAATTTAGTGGATTTTGGGGTATATGTGTTACAGTACCACAACATACACCCGTTCAAAAATATAAAAACTACCAAATGTATACTTTCTATAATTAATGGTTTAAAACGACCTTGAACAAGTGAGGCCTGCGGAATCTGGTGGACTGGCGCTATAGAACCACAAACAAAAATTGCACCAAATAACAGAAGCTACATCGCTTTATGAATTTCAACAGCAGCGGCAACTATAACTCGAAATGAAAATAATGACAACCTGAAATGTATGCTTTCCCCGCTGCTTCAAACAAAACGTTAGGTAGGAAAGACGCTCCATCAAAACTGGGAAGAGTCATAACAGCTACTGAACTTGATAAACCTATTTTCTTGAAAAAGAAAATGTATAAATTTCCACCGACAGGGGTACTGGTTACTCTGGTTCTTAACAAATAATATTACCATTTATTTTTACCATATCAGTTGCGCACTGATATCGGCTGATTCTATGAGAACATCGACTAGGCTGCTCATGGAAAGCGCCGTAAATCATTAAATGGGATATGATAACAAATACCGCATTTATGAAACAGCGAGAAAATCTTAAATCTCTTCATCTACGGTTTCACGCGTCTACCAGGAATACCTGATTGTAGGCTTTCCCGGTCAGTGCAGTGGTTGACCACCAGTTCGTAACAAGCAGCACTGGCTCAAATCACATTCAACGCAGGCGCTATCAAATATAATAATTCAATATTCTGTAGCTTCCATGGAAACAGAAGAGCCACTAGGTTATTCCTGTTAGCACCACGACACTAGATATAGTGCTTTGCAAGAGCTTTTGACAACATCTGTGATCGTCATTTTATTCCTGAAGAAGAACTGGAATCTTGTGGAATGTCTCAATGTGACATGATTCCAAATGATTCGTCTGAATGGTAAGGCCCAGGTATGTCGCAGATCCAATGTGAAAATGAACTCTCTTCTTCAAAAAGACACTAGGCATTATGCTGATGGTTTGTTAATGATGTTCAAGTGGGGACTAAGCGCCTCGTTGTGCTGATTCGTGATCAGTTGGGCACCGTCTGTGAGGAAAAGAGCACAAATGACGCAATTCCCTCTGCCATATATTTGGAAACGGCATCCTGTACTGCCTGGCATTAGAGCCAGAGCGCCAATACGAATATTTCAGTGTGCTTGCGTGTCAGTCACTGATGCCTCTGCAACAGGTGTTTACTCGTGCAACCAGATTGGCAACTGGGTCCCACCCATTCACAGGTAGATTAACTAAATGCAGACGACAATTCTACTCCTGCAGCTTCTTCTCTCGCACTTCCCGCTTGTGGAACTCGCTTCCATATTCTTGTTTTCCTGGCGGTTACAACCTCCATGAATTTAAATGCAATGTCAATACTCATCTCTTAACCACTTGACTCTAATTCTTTTCCCACCCCGTATAACTTTTCCTTTCTCTCCACCTTTGCAACTGTCATCACACCTGTATTCCCATCATTCTCTTGCTCCTTTCTAACTGGTTCGTCTTCCTCTTCGCTCTTTTCTAATTAATCTTTTGACTCTTATGTAGCCCCCTGCACATCAGTGGCATTACCGCCTTGCTCGGGGTGATACGATTGAAAATAAAAAGAGTGCAGAAGATTAAAAAGAGATGAAATGAGTCTAAATGTAATTTCAAGAGCAGGGTCTCCAAGCCCTACTCTGTTATTTAATCCATAACTGGAGGGAAGGGACGAATTAATACCTTTCCCAAGGGTACCAGTTGCTTAAGTGAATGCAGGATATTAAACTGGAATTCGAACTAGGTTCACCGATTTCTCTTTCCGAACCTATATCCAAAACGCAGATCAGTCGCTAAACGCTTACAGCACCTGGCATTCCCAAGCGGTCACCCATCTAAGTACTGACCAAGCTCAACGTTGCTTAACTTCTGTGATCGAGCGAGAACCGGTGTATGCAGCGTGATATGGTCGTAAGCCAGGGAAGTTAGGAAAACTGAATGTAATCGTTCTGATAACGAAAGAAATCGTAAATTGGTTGAGGCAGGCCTCAGACTGAACACGAAGCTCTACATCAGGTGTCTTGAATAGGTTGTGCTGCACAAGGTCAAGGGAGGCTCTGCAACAAGACGCTATGTCTGGCAACAGAAGTTTGCACCATGCCACACAAGCAGGAGTAGATATGAACTCTCAAACAATTTTTGCGAACACATCATCCCGTCCACCTGACCACCGAAATGCCCAGACCCCCATGATTCTTATGCGTGGAATGCAGCTGAGCGACAGATCAAAAACTCCTTGTAACAACAAAAATGTACTGGAGGATAGGATTGTGGCTGTAATCGCTATCCAAATTCCGACATTGTCTGAAGGCAGCGGGTTTAGTGAATGTACTTTTTAAGTATTTCAGGATATTTTGTATAATTTTGGTAAATATATCAATCAAAATAAGTCGTTAATGTTATTTTCATTTTTGCGTTATTTAAATGAAAACTTATTTATCGCATCCTATTTATATACAGACACAAACACACATATACATACACACACAAACACACATTATATATATACATGCATATATATATATATATATATATATATATATATCCATAATAGGGCAGAGTATTGTTTTTTTGTTTTTTGTTTTTGTTTTTGTTTTTGTATACGTGCCCGTGTCTTACAATTTTTCATCTTTTTTTAAACGATGGCAAAAGTTGTTGGTGGCGCCAGGGATAGCAGTACCACCTTAGTCATGTGCTTTCACACGTGTCATGTAAAAAAATACACACACACACACACACACACACGCATATATATATATATATATATATATATATATATATACAGTACTGTGCAAAAGTATTAGGAAAAGAACTATTTTATCTTATATGAGGCATAATGACAGAAAATAAACAATTTAATTAAAGTAATTTTATTTGATTTAAATTTAATATTTAGTATAATAGCTTTTTGCTTTGATCGCAGCCTTCATTCTGTCAGTCATTGACATCACAAGGTTCTTCAATATATCTAATGGTATCTCCTGCCAAGCAGCTTGTATTTGTTCCCAAAGTGTGTCTTGCAAAGTAACAATTGATTTATCGATTCGAGTGGAGGGAATAAGAAAAAAGTCAGTCATATCCAAGGATAATAGAATAATGAGTAGTTTCAAAATAACTTTTTTAATAGAAAATAGGAAATATTAAATATAAATTCTTTTTAATACATTTCTTTTGCATGTAGTTTTAAATAATCAATATTTATAAGCAATTTACTTGGCTTTTCACCCTGTATTTGAATTTCAGCTGGTTTTTTAGGAAAATCACCCCCTGTCCTAATACTTTTGCACACTACCAGTAGTGTGTAAAAGTGTTAGGACAGGGGGGTTTTAAACTTTATATTGATGCCTCATAAAAGATAAAATAGTTCTTGTCCTAATAATTTTGCACAGTAGTGTGTGTGTGTGTGTGTGTGTGTGTGTGTGTGTGTGTGTGTGTGTGTGTGTGTGTGTGCACGCACGCGCATGCGATGGAAGATGATGATTCATCATGAAGGGCTTTTACATATTTAGATAAGGAAGATCATCCGATGACGCTACTGTTTCGAACTTTTCAGTTTCGTCTGACGAATACGAAAAGATCAAAACCATGGTATATATACATATATATATACACATACAAATATATATATATATATATATGGTTGACAAATATATATATGTTCATTTTCTGAAACTGAAAACAAGTACATATTTTTTGTAACGTTAAAATTTAAATGAATTTTTATCCTCATCTGTTAGATTTCTAAGGAATATTTTTTTCTTTTTTTTTTTTTTTGCAAAGCCAGCTTACTGCCAACCAGTTTGAATGTGAGGCAGTCATTAATTTAATTATGGAAAGGGATTTCAGATTTCAATGAATTATTAAGGGCATTTCAGTGAGGGCTCGATGACTCTCGGCGAAATGGAGGTTTTGGTCGGGGTGTCATCGACTGCATTAGCTTCGCCATGTTTTTATTCCTTTTATTCTTCTTCAAAGACAACTAGGCGAAAAACATTATGAATATATGCTGCTGATTTTGAAAAAGGAAGAATTAAAGGAAATTATGATGAAAAAGACTGGAAGGAAATATAATGGCGAAGAAAAATACAAAGAAAGAAACGAATTTAAGTTAATGAAAAAGAATGACAATTTCTTTCAACAGAATCTATCTTACATATTTATAAGTCTACGATTCGTCCATGCTGTGAATATTGCTGCTATATATGATTTGGTACTCCTTATATATATTTAGAAATTCTTGATAACATTCTTGATAAAAGAAGAATCTGCAATGTTATTAGTCCTGGTTTGGCATCTTGGCTTCAGGCATTTTCTCACTGCCATGACGTAGATTCTTTATGGCTTTTCTATTAATATTTTCATGGTAATTGCTCGGATGAACTCTCCTGTATGGTAACTAGATTTTAAACACTGTACTAGATTGGCGGAAAGGTCTTATCATTTTACAGTTGAAAAGTTAGATATAGCTTTAAGTTCTATGCCAAGAGTTTCTTCTATTGCACCTTTCCCTTGTAGAATCGTCTTCCGGCTTCTTGCCTCAGAGTTAGCTTTTATCTTCAAAAATATAAATGCAACATCGAACGTTATCTTCTGAATTTTTAATTCTTTTATTGTCTTCTCTTCTTAATGTTGTGGCCTTGCTGGGTCCAGAAATAAATACATAAAGAAGAAATAGATTTAACAATTATATTTTACAAAAACAGTAGTACAAATATATACCAATGAGAGACTATTAGTGTGACTGTTAGTTCGGCTATCAGAGTTATCTGCTGCAATAGATCTTACTCTCACTCTGCTCTCTACAAAGCAAAACTTCTGCTTATATATAGTTTGGAAGAGTTCATATGTCATATGGGTAAGTCACCATAACACCCCCTAAGTATTAACTCCGTAGAAGTCTTAATATTGTTTCTTCTTTTTGGATTCACGACGAGAATCTTTTCCTCCATAAACGGCGATGTTCCATAAACGGCGATGTTCCAGGGCCACTTGCGGAACTGGAATGTCAAAAGTATCGTAAATGACATCCATCACTTTTTCTTCGGGAGGACCGCTGTCAGCATCGTCAGACAGGCGTTTCCTCATTTGATTTAAATGTCTTTTCTGAATCAACCGGAGACCTTTAATGATAGAAACCATATTCCCTACGCTTTTATTAATTGCACCCATTTCCCAGAAAAACTTTCTCTCCAGGTTGGTGGCGTTTTGTACGTACCGTGTTTGTTCGTCTAGGTTTAGTTTGTTTGGGAAGTAGCTTGTCAGATACAGACCTGATTTTACGCGCAAACATTACATCGGTTAGGGGTAGGGTTAGGGTTAGGGGTAATGATGATAGTGCATTGTCGTTGGGCGTGATTCTATACACCTGTTGTAGGGTCTTTTCTATGACTGTGCCCCTAGATTTTTTTCAGGGCTCTTTTTAGCGTGTCAACGAAGCGTTCGGCCTGCCTACTCCACCTTGGGTGAAATTGTGCAATCGTGGTATGATGGATTTGGAAGGCCTCACAAAAATCCTTAAATTAGCCGGACGTAAATTGTCCCATTGCCTGACACTAAACAATCGACTACCCCAAATTTGGAGAACAATTCGCGTATGAAATTGATTTTCACTTCTGTAGTGTGATTTCTACGTCTAAAAACTTCGGACAACTTAGAAAAACTATTTACTACTATAAGATAGTTCAATCCGGCTAGAGAACCTGCAAAATTTACATAAATTCGAGGCCATGATCGGTCAGTTTGGGTGCAAGGACTATATTTAATTGAAGGTGCCTTAGCTGCAAAGGCGCAGCCTTTACAGGCTTTTACCATATAATTCTTTTCTGTAGGAAGAAGCGTTCTTAAGGCATGAGCTATTAGTTTGTGAGAGCCATTTGGCATCTTGTGCATAGTACATGCTCCAATTTCATACGAGCTGG
This sequence comes from Ascarosepion bandense, assembly GCA_037127315.1. Lineage (NCBI taxonomy): Eukaryota > Metazoa > Mollusca > Cephalopoda > Sepiida > Sepiidae > Ascarosepion > Ascarosepion bandense. The sequence goes on along the minus strand of JBBBDQ010000203.1, from coordinate 202,051 downwards.
CGTCGCTGGCAACTATGATGTTCAAGTCTGGATTATAGTGGGTGAGAAAAAAGTCTGACGTTAAGACTTTTTTTATTTTGACGAATGCTTCTTGGTTTTCAAGTGTCCACTCTCAGTTCTTGTATTTTTTAAAAGTTCGTTTAGCGAAACACGTAAGTTGTGCATATTCGTTATAAACACCTGGTAATATTTGCCAACCCTAAAAAAAACTTTCCATTTTTTGGGAGCTGGCATGTCCTTGATTGCTGTAGCTCCTTCTGGATCTGGTCTTATGCCTTCTTTATTGATAATGTGTTCCGAGTATTTGATACTCTTCATAAAAAATCGCATTTGGATTCTATCAATTTGAACCGGTACTCCTGAATTCTTGAGAAGACTTTATGAACATGTACCTTATGCTGTTTTACATTTTGACTGATCATTAATATGTCGTCCAAATAGGAAAGCGCGAAGTCAAAGTCGCTCAGCTCGTTATCCATCACTTGTTGGAAAATTGCCAGTGTAACCTTTACCCCGAACGGTAGACATTCGAACTTGTACAACACACGATGGGTGTTGATACCTAGCAACTTAGAACATTTTTCCTCCACCGGTATTTAAAGGCACGCGTCACTGACGTCTTTTTTTTTTAAAAGATTTTCCATCATTTAGTTTTGCAAAAATTTCTTCCGGTCTAGATAAAGAATAATGATAATATTTGAGTGGCGAATTAAACTCCGAAATCGGCGCAAACCCGAAGCTCGTTTGACTTGTTCACATAGATAGTCGATGAAGCTCATTGACTGTACATAATTTTTGACAAGACACCGGTTCTTTCTAGTCTGTCGAGTTCTTCATTTATTTTTGGTAAAGAGGCGAAAGGCACATGTCGTGTTTTCTTAAACACTGACTGGCTGTCATCTTTTAACTCGAATCGCACTAACTGACCAGTTGTTATTGATCTAGTGAGACAAACTAGCAAATCATTTCCGCACACCGAGGTGCGATAGCAAATTTAATAAGAGTAGCTTCGATTTGGCACAGTAAACTGCATCCGACAACAGTCCTAACAATGTAAATACCGTAAATAATAACAATACTTCATCTCAGAAATATAGACAGACTCTGAAGAAGGCTAGAGTGTACAACGGCTGAAACGTCTTGAATATAGCAACAAAGATGAGGCCAACAATCCTAACAATGTAAATACATATTAAATCTCATTCTGAAAGAATGATAATCATCGTCTCAAATTTCGTTAAAGATGAAGGTTTTGACGTTTGTCTGTGATTATACAGTATAATCCCGTGTATAAGGCGACCTTTAAATCTTAAGAAATTACCTAAAAAATATGAGTTCGTCTAATACAACCGTTACAAAAAGCCAACCCTAAAACCTGTAGTGTAACGGCACTGGTAAATGGGCTAGTATGCTTGCTAATAATTGCCTCAGTCTGGTAACTACTACTATGAATAAGTATAGTTGAAACAGTGTGTATTGTAATGCTTTACTATAGTTATAAATATAATAAAATTATTTTTACTTCTTGATTTCACATGAAAATGCAATATTCAAGAGAATTTTGCAAAAGTTCTGACGAGCAATAAGCACACGAAACAAGTAACGTAAACAAATTTTGTTCTTATTTGTAGAGTTATGAATGCGTTCACGCCAATCATTATTTCTCGTGTTCGTGTTAAACAACATTTACAATAAGATACAATCTATGTTTCCAATTAAAATTTACTAGCAGTATAGCCGGACGTTGCTCGGGTGTAATGAAAGCTTTAAAACTAATCCATGGTCCTGGAGTTCAGACTCTTTGGACGTTGGCACGAAAGACTAAAAAGCAATAGTTGTTTCCAGTTAAAGCGAAACCGTAGACTGAAAGAAAAATGAATGGATGTAAGTCAAATTTTCATTTCCTGGTATCAATATCAAATAAGTTTTTTTGTCGTAAACTGAATTTTGAAGACTAAATAAGTCCTCTGAGTAAATGATATCATGGCTGAGATTAAGAAATACAATTATACCTACTTAGAGCCAAACCCGAAGCAAAAACTAACATAAAAGGGCTGAAAAAAAATACAGAGATACAGACAGATAAACAGACACACACGCAAACATCTTGCCTTATATATATATATAATATCGGTTTCCTGCACTGTTATAAGAACTGCAACCTTGAAACTTCTGAATATCGTTTCTTATGTCTTTGTCTATGAGTGTATCAAATTTGATTAAAATCGGACCATGCCTTCTATAACCCGATTTTTTCGATTATCGATTTTCGATATTTATCAGGGGTACCTCGACACAAAACCTAGCTAAGAACACTCGCAGACGCTTATAGTACAACTGTGTAAATTTTCAAGAAAATCGGTTCAGCCATTTCGGAGTCTATAGGTAACGGACACACACACACACACACAAACACACACACACACACACACACACACACAGACAAAGTTCCATTCTCAAATAAGTTTAGATTATCATTGCTGTGTTAAATAACAACATTTAGGATAAAATAATAATTTTTATTTTCTGATTAAAATTCATAAATGTGGTATTAATAACAACAACGTTTAGTATAATATGAAAAATTTATTTTTTAATAACATATATTATAGGGTATTTTTTTAGGTGTTAAACAGCAAAACATTTAAGATGCCATAAATCTTTTATTTCTCATTACAGAATAAAAAATATCCACATACATAATCAAAATCCTTTAGAATGACTATGATCATCAACATCAGATGCAATAGGCTCATTATAAATATCGTTATTTACAGTTTCGTCATATGAGGTTCAGGTCGAAATCATGTGAATCAGCTTCGGCTTTATCGTCAGAGTCATCTTCAATATCATCCACTGAATTGGTTATACCACATTTTTTTAATGAATTGACAACGGCTTCTAATTTACAGGTCCTGGGTATGACGGTAAATTTCATCCGACAGCAAGACCTCTGATTGGGAGGTTGTGAGAAACATGGAACTACCTCTTAATTGCTGTTGTTCCCAGGTCCACCCTGATCCGGAGTGGTAGCACCTGCCAGGGTCCCTGCTATGAGCAAATAGTTTATCTCCAAACTGGGGTGAAAACACTATGAATCTATAAAAATAGACTTTTATAGAAATATATACATGAAAATAATTTTATGACCAAGCCGATACTGTTCAGGTACCGACTTGTGCACTTGTCAATTACAACTTTTCTCACCCTCTAAAACGCACACCATACGACTCTTCTTTGCAATTTCATGTCCAATCGCGGATAACTTCCGGTTCACCGGTAGCGTACGCTCTTCCATAAAAATGGAAGGAAGCCGAGCCTCAATTTTCCGTCTATCTATGATTGTGAATGTGCCAGCATGTTTGGCTTGAAGTGGTAAGGGCAGATTTGATTTTCCCTCCCGCAAGACACATACACGCACTCGCACACACAGAGAAATGCTTACCCTTATCCCCACTTTCATTCATGTTAATAAATATATCTAGACCCAAATCTTTTTCTTACATTCTCTCTTGTTTATGTGTCTACGTATTAATTTCTGACTTCTCTGTGACAAAGCTTATTTATAAATTATTTCTCGAATTCTCCAAAAATAAAGTAGAACTATTCAGAATGTCGAACGATGTTTGTGGGTTGTACGGAAATAGGTCCGTAGTGAGATGGTCGATATCCTAACCCTGGTTTCAGAAGTAGGTCATTTGCTAAAATGCCAGAACTGTACATATGCTGATTTTTGTGATACTTTCCATTTCTCTTTGACGTTGATGTTTAAGAACGTCTCATTTCCTTTCCATTTATTCCGAATATTTTCTTCAAATTTCTAAACATGATTTTCTATTTTCTCTCTTCATCCGCCCAGAAATACCAAAGGGAAATTTTCTTTGTTGGTTCTAAAATTATTTCAAATTCAAAAATGCCACGCCGAGACAATTCTTTTGTTCTTCTCAATAAACATTTGTGAAGAACTAACACATTCCTCCGCCATAAAACATAGAATGAGGAAAAACAAATGCCAAATTTACACAAGGCTCATGAGCCATTCAATTTAGCGATTTTTTTAAATATGAATACAACAGAAGATATCAGAAAATGAATCTTATGAGGATAAGCAAGATAGATAACAACTGACCCTTGACTTAGAGTTTTTAATTATTCAGAGAAGCACCAACACGGAAGCCTTTTAGTAGTTCTTGAGAAAAGCTGTCTTTTATAATATTCACCTAATACAATGCCCAAGAGCCAATCAAGATAGAGGATTGCAGTGTGGTTTTGTAAGAACAGGCCAAAAGTGAAATTCCTGAGTTTTATGCCGAAAAGAACTTAAAATTGAAGACGTCAAGATTGTAGTGATCAGGAAAACAACTGCTGGGAGTCTGTTCCACAAAGCAACTTTTCTTGGGAAGTGTGTGTCCGAATGGAACTTAATTCTTACTATAGAAATCCAAATAGGGAAAGATAACGGTTAACCCTAGACTTGAAGTGATTAAGATTGTAAGAATTGGGAAAACATCCTACCGGAAGCATTAGTTCTTGGGAAGATGTCAGAATGGAACTTCTTCTTTTATGTGCCGTCTCCCTTCGGGGCGTAAATGTCCATGGCTCTCCACATCTGCCTATCGCTCTTAATTTGTTTTTTATTTCTCCCAGACCCTGCACTGTCATCAATTTGCTTAAGCCCATCAAGCATATCACGCGCTGTTTTCCCCCGTCTCTCTTTCCCGCTATTCGCCCTGTGTGTATTACATTCGTCAAGCTCTTCTTCCTGATGATGTGTCTCATAGACTTCAACTCTTTATTCTTGATGTTAAGTAGTTATACATTTATTTTTATTCTCTCCAAAACCTCATCGCTGTTGACATGTTTGGCCCATGGTATCCTCGGCATCCTTCTGTTGCACTACATTTTTGTTTCTTCAAATATTTCCTTTTTTTTTTTAGAAAATTGTCCAGCATTCGTTGCCATATAGGAAGATCTAAACCACACTAAATGGAGATTATTTACTTTTGTGTAAGTACAACGGTGGGTCCTAGTTGTAAAGTCGTCTGAGAAACTAAGGAATAAACACATGTTAATTAAGCGTTATCTTTCTTGCATAACGTTGCCTTTTCTTACACTCATACAATACAATACAGTGACCCCTTGAAGAGATATCTTATTAGGTTAACATTAGTTTAAAAACAACTTCAGACCCAATAGACGTAAAAAAGCATAGAGCTTCCTTAAAACTGCAACGTTTCATTGTGACTGAGGAAAACTCAGCAACAGAACCGGGAAAATGGAAATATGCTTGCTTCGTTTTTAAGCCTCTGAACGTTACAAGCCAGTTTTTTTTTTCTGCCTTGAGCTTTCCGAACTTGATCACGACAGAGATCAGTGATCACGACAGAGATCAGCTGTCAGGCACCGGCCATCTTGATTTTTTTAAAGTGTGTCTATAAGCTGTGCTATCATCTACATGGATGTCATCATAACTGTTGTGGATTCCGGGTGAGGAACCGCAGAAAATAATGGAGAACAAAAACAGATATTGAGATAGAAAAGTAGGTTATATTGAACGTAATATACAACTTGAACGCAGCTTAGTAAATCCAGGAATACTTTTAGTAAGAAATAAATATATACAAATCTTGAAGTGAAGTCGCTGGAAATAGTATGTCCGTGTATAATTTTCTATCTGAGTGGAGCTCAGAGCTAGTCTGACTTCTGATGCGGTACTCTCCGGATAAGTTCGATGCGCTTCAAATGTGTATATACGAAATAAAACTGAAAACAGGGAAATATACATCACCTACTGGAGAGGAGAAAAGAGAGGTTCTCTATACTCGCAATAACATAGAATCCATGTTCCAGACAGTAATTGACGAATCTATATTGAATAAGTAATAAACTTCCGTTTAAGATATTTAGTCGTATGTTCTAATTAGCATGAACAAAGCTACGATTGCGATTTCTTTTGGCGAAAATTCCTTTGGCAAACTATTTATTTTGCTTCTTATCGTCTGATTCACTCAGTTAATAAGCAATGGATACCGTACAGTTTTTGCTTTCGTCTGCTATCTGTCTTTCAAGCCGTTATTTACACAAATCGTTATTTTGTCAGGCGAGAAACTCCAAATATTTAACGACGCTAGGCAAAATCCCAAATCTGAAATGATATACAGGATTTTCATTTTTCTGTAGCGTTGATTTTTAACCTCTTTGCTTTTTTGTATTATTCCTCATGAACCGAGCTCAAAGTTTATATTTAGATGGAGGACCGTTTGGATTAATAGTAAGTCAAATTTTGTAGAAGAAGTCAAATTTTGTAGTAAGTCAAATTGTGTGGAAATAAATTAATCCTCATTCATGCCACATTAGAATCGGAATTATTTATTCTGCTAATAACGCCCTTAAAATAATAAAATCGAAATGAGAAAAAGAAAATAAAGCGAAGATTGTGACGACATTACCAATACATGTGCGTTGTAGTGCAGTGGATACGAGAACGAGAAATCGGAGAGCTGTGTTCGAATTCCAGTTGAATTCGTTATATTCACTTACACGCAAATACCCTTGGGAAAGGTATTAATCGGTTTCTTCCCTCCAGTTATGGGTTAAATAATAGGACAGATTGGGTTCTATAGCCTTGGCTGGCAACCAATCTACCACAGAAAGCAATAGCAACCTACTACAGGATAATCTTCTGCCCAGTCAGTCATATCTCTTTCGAGACATGATCCCCAAGCGTGTATCATATAGGTCACTTAACTGACTGACTCCATAGGTAGTCAACATTGGTAACAACGTGGACTCATTTGTTAAGGGATAATTTCTTTTGTTTGATAAATAATAGGTTTTGTTTGATATGCAATAGGTTGTTGTGGAAATATTATTGTGGTTGCATGAAGATTTCATTTTTTCGAAAAGGAGATAGTTCAGAGATTTTATTGTCTTGCATACGATGCGTCACGTGGTTTCGTAGACAGTAAGACTTACCCCAAACGGGAAAGAAGACACTACAGGGTACTGTGAGTAAAAAGATAAGTAGGGAGAGAGTTCTTATGGCATTTCATTTTATATTGTTTTATGCAATGCCATCTCGTGACCGCTCGAATTTTTTAACGGACAAGGTTGTATAAATACACATACAAGAGTGTTATTTTCATGTTAAGAAATGTCTATTCAGACGAAGCCATTGCTCTATCTCCAAAAATATCTATGACCAGAGTTTGGCAACTGATCTTAACTCTAATTTAACCTCTGACATCTCAATGGGCGAAAAATGGAATGTAGTATTTAATACCACCAAAACCAAGAATGACATTTCATGATCTTCAACGAAACCTGATCTGTACTTTCAATAAGGTTCCATTCTTTTCGGACGTAAATTCAAAGATCTGTTGTAAAATACAAGGGTGCGTAGAGGTTGGCTAGAAACACCTAATCTATTGCTCTCTCAAAAACTATACGGTAATAGGCAGAGAGAGTAAAAGACCGGCAGAAAACAAAATAACGCTGTCTCAGAAAACGCCGGAAGCAAATAGTAAGAAAAGAAAATTTCAAACGAACGGCTTCTCAAGACATCGAATCTCACATATTGTTTATTGCTAGTTTTTCTGTCCCTTTTATCGATCTAGAAAAGTTGCAGACAGGCTCGTATCCGGACATGCCAAGCTGTTCTGCTGCTAACATCTTCACATTCCACCATTGACAGAGATGAAAATCGTTTAAGCAGCTCTATAAGCGTCCAGTTATTATCCACCATACAAAGCTTTCCTCACAGACGTAACATTGCAAACTGCCCATTACTCTATCGCTATTTCTATGGAAAATGCTCTTATGAGCAACATTTTTTATAATCGTGTGCACCCCCCCCAAGCAAGGCATTTTACTGCCACTGTTGTGCAGGGGGTTACCTAAGAGGAATGTGATGAGAAAGAGTGACAGGTCACAGGGGGTGTCAGGAAGAGAGTATGAGAAGGAAGAGAATACTGGTGAAATGGGATGGATGGAGAAAAAAGCATGAGAGAGAGGATGTAAGTTAGTGACACAAAAGATGACTATTGACTTTTAAATTCTTAAAGATTATAGCTGTTGGGGAAGTAAGCATGCAGAAGGGAATTCCACAGGCGAGAAGTGCGAAAAAAGAAGCTGTGGGAGTAGAATTTGCGTTTACAATTTATCGGTTTCACAATAAAAGAGTGTGACCTAGTTGCTAATCTTGTGGCTCGAGGAAATTCATGTATAGGGAGTACCAGTGAGCTAAGTTCATCGGAGCAGAAGCCATAAAAAATTTGTAGAAGAGACACAAAGAAGCTACACTGCTTCGGTGAGAAAGCGACTGTATCCTAGCTGCCAAGTAGGGATCGATCACATTACAGATTCTCCGTTGGATTTGGTCAAGGGCAACGAAGTAGATAGCAGGAGAACCCGACCAGATATGGCAGTAATATTCAATGCACGGACGAATGATAGATTTGTATAGGTGCAGGATTGTTTCGGACGGGAAAAACTTCCTGGTCTTACACAGAGAAGCGACTTTCTTAGCAGCGGATTTAGCTATGGATTCTATATAGTTATTCCACCTGAGATCTGATGTGAGAGTTAATCCGAGGAGACGCAGTGTTTTATTTTCAGGGAGAGAAGCCTGATCCATGTTAATGGGCGGGAGGAACGATTTGATTAGTTTCATCAATTCAGAACTTTGCAGCTAAAACCCACCGTTAATGCTTTTTTACAAAAATGGGAAATGAGAAAAGAATTGTAAAAATTTCTGAAAAATTTTATACATATTGGTAAACTTCTGGATTGATTCTAAATAGACTGACTTTAAGTTTGGGGTCATTGCGCCTAACCGAACCACAGACTTAAGGGAACCCAATTCTAGGATACATTTAGCAGATAAATACAGCAATATATTGCAATATTTATTTGTTTCACTGGTTAAGATCTTTACAGTGAAAATCTACTATGAGACGTTTACAATATTGAAGCATCTTTATTCCATTCGTATTCCATTTCTAAGAAGGAAGATCCGACAAGACAAAAGTTCCTCCAGAACTGTCACTTACTAGATACGACCCCTGAGAAATTCTTACCTGTACCCTAAAATCTTAAGCTCTTCATGTCTAGTATAATCTATTATCTATCTCAACATATATAATAAATGGAACTTTGTCTGTGTGCGTGTGTGTGTCCGTTACCTATAGACTCCGAAACGGCTGAACTGATTTTCTTGAAAATTTACACAGTTATACTATAAGCGACTGCTAGTTTTCTTAGCTAGGTTTTGTGTCGAGGTACTCCCGATAAATATCGAAAATCGATAATCGAAAAAATCGGGTTATAGAAGGCATGGTCCGATTTTAATCAAATTTGATACACTCAAAGACAAAGACATAAGAAACGACATTCAGAAGTTTCAAGGTTGCAGTTCTTACAATAGTGCAGAAATTCGATAATATATATACATATATATATATATATATATATATATATATATATAAGGCAAGATGTTTGTGTGTGTGTGTGTGTGTCTGTTTATCTGCCTGTATGTCTATTTTTTTTCAGCACTTTTATTTTAGTTTTTGCTTCAGGTTTGGCTCTAAGTAGGATAATTGTAGTTCTTAGTCTCAGCCACGATTCCATTTATTCAGAGGACTTATTTAGCCTTCAAAATTCAAAAACTTATTTGATATCGATACCAGGAAATCAAATTTTGACTTACATCCATTCATTTTTCTTTCAGTCTATGGTTTCGCTTTAACTGGAAAAAACTATTGCTTTTTATTCTTTTGTGCCAACGTCCGAAGAGTCTGAGCTCCAGGACCATGAATTACTTTAAAGCTTCCATTACACCCGAGCAACGCCGGGCTATACTGCTAGTCTTACATACAATCTGCTCTTTTTGGTTACCTCACTTGCGATCATACAGCAACTTAATCCATTAAAATTGAAGTGGCTCTTTCACATTGTATTGGATGAATAAGCTTACAGTTATATAGAACATGAAGTTGTAGAGGGCAATGATCACCTACGTCCTAAGATGGCATGCATTTTAAAGCAATGACTTACGGTCATATCGCGTTGAAGTACCAATTCCCGTACGATCACCGATGTCCATCAATACCAATCCTGCTCAGTACCGAGATGGGTGGCCGTTTGAAAATACCAGGTAATGACTCAAAATTGGAAATCAGGGAGCGCCATGTTCCAGTTCCAATTGTATCCGTTATATTCACTTACTCGCAAATACCTGTAGGAAAGTGATGAATCCATCCCTTCTCTCCCCAACTGTGAGTTAATTAGTAAGACGTGTATCCTTAAAAGATATTATTATTTCCAATAAAAATAAAATTGCATACAAAATATTTATATTTCGGCATTAGATAACCCACAGAGTTTAATATGCCGCTAAATAAAAACGAACGACATAAAAGTAAGAAACCTGAAAAATGTCAAATTGTATGCATATATTTTCCCAATATTTATTGATGTTTAAAAGATTACATCCTTTCCTCAAATTTCAAAACCGTGATTATTTATTTCTGTGAAAACCTTCCAGAAAAAAAGTTGAATTCTAAGAAAATGTTTTTTAGAATTTCAAGAGTGATTTGAGACAGATGCTGAAACTTTATTCAAATTACTATTTATCTAATTTGAAAAATTCAAATAACGTGTAACGCACCGTCTTTCCTCGTTATTTTAAAAAATAATTTAAAACTTCTGGCTGAGAAAAGAACGTTGTCAAGTGTCCCTTATGTAAAATATTCTACTGAAGTCATTGCAAATCATTGCAGAAATGTAAAATTGAATAGGAACATGAATTAAAGCGTGATTCAAATAGAATTAGGTAACAAGAGAAAGCAGATTGGAAGACGTGTTCTTGACGCACCGAAACAAGTATATCATTCAATTTCTTTCCCCAAAACTAGTGACTTATGACAATATCACGTTGAATACACCGGTTCTCGCTCGATCACCGAAGTTAAGCAACGTTTAACCTGCTCAGTATTTAGCTGGGTGACCGCTTGGGAATACCAGATGTTGTAAGCGTTTAGTGACGGATGTGCGTTGCAGTGCAGTGGATATCTTCTTCGGAAAGAGAAATCGCTGAGCCGAGTTTCGAATTCCACTTGAATACTCTGCATTTACTTAAGCACTGGAACCCTTGAGAAAGGTATTAATCCGTCCCTTTACTCCCGTTATGGGTTAAATAACAGGGTAGGACTTGGGGCCCCTGTTTTTTTTTTTACCTTAAAAACAAATCCCAATGAATCTTGATACTCGAAAAGAAAAAAGTATTACTAGACACAAAACTTATATAAAAACAACAATAAATTGTTGAAAGAAAAAGGTATTACCAGCAAAAATAAAGTTTAGTTGGTAATAAATGCCCCCCTCCGAGGTTGATATGATATGCCATAAAAACAAAACAACCAGTCCACAAAAACTAATGCAGCTAAATTTAGTCTCCGAAATAAAAGAATAAGAATATTAGAAATGAATTTTATTTCCCCTCTTTATGTTAATCAATTCACACAAATCAAGGCGATAATTCCACTAAGACGTAAGGATCTTACTAGGAAAGAAACTAAGAAAATTTTAGAAACAACCGGAAACCAAATCATGAACCGTAAACAAGGGATAAAATTCTACTCTTGGTCAAAAGATCGACGAGGAGTCGAAACCGGATGAAAGGCATTTTGTAAGATTCCTATTTAATTCAGTTAAGTGCCATACGTGATACACGTTCGGGCGATCATGTCTCGAAAGATACATGACTAACTGGGGAGAATAGTTTTCCGCAGTAGGTTGCTAGAACACAATCTGCCCTGTTACCATTACTTTCTGCGGTAGTCTGGTTGCCAACTAAGGCTATAGAACTCAATTAGCCTTATTATTTAACCCATAAGTAGAGGGAAGAGACAGATTAATATCTTTCCCAAGGCTATTTGCGCATAAGTGAATGCAACGAATTTAACTGGAATTCGAACTCAGTTCTCCTATTTCTCGTTCCTAGGCGATATCCACTGCACCACAACGCACATCTCTTATCTAGTTACATAATTTTTCATTATTTTCTCTTCTTTTTCTTTGTTGTTTTACCTTTTTTAACTTATTTTTGTTTTTTCGTTCACTTATCAAAATGTCCTTATTTTTAGAGAGATTTTCGTATTTTCTTCTTTTCTCTTCCTTCTTTTTCCTTCTTGCGATCCTAATATTACAGTTTGTTCTTTTTTTAATTTGATTTCCACGTTCACCATTATGGCGTCATTGATTTTCGTCTGAAGATTAGAAAGATTATATAGAGCCAATCTCTCTATTGAAGAGTTGCTGCTTGTCTTAAACTCAGCTCGCAAAATCGCACAATAACCTGGGCTCAACCGCCTGCTACAAGCGCCTGTGCAAATGACGAAACAATCACACTCTTGCAATCTGGTCGGCCATTTTGAATCATTTCACTCGTTCAGCTTCAGGTAATTTTAACTTGATTTTCTCTTCACCAATGAGCAGAAAGATTTTGAGTAGCACTTAAGACAATTCTCAAGAGAAAACGGATAAATTCCAAACCGAGTCGGACTAAAATCGAATCAGTCGAGTTCTTTGAGATTCTCTACGGCATTTCTTTATCAATGGCTTCCACTTGTACTAGATTTTTTTCATCGAAGATGTGTGCCCGCTAAAACGTTCTGCATATGTTGGATAAAGAATTTTTACAAGGCTAATACTAGAAGCCTTGGGCTCAATGGGTAGCAGAAAATACCTCAATTTAAAACGAACCAGACCCAAAAAACAGTTGATCCGTGCTTTTTAAAGGAACACTTGCTTCAAAACAACATCAGACGTTATATATATATATATATATATATATTCCTTTTTCATTCGGAAATTAGTTATTTCTGCGACATAGATTTTAACCTTTCGAAATCCTAAGGCGATTTACAATGACTAACTTTATCGTTTTTCAAACGCTCCAACAGGGATTTTTTACGAAAACGCGACTGGAATTTACTAACAACCGAAAAATTATCAAAATTAAGGAGGAGTTATTTAAAGAACTTAGAACACTTTCACCCATGCTTGTATGATGTAATCATACCCGTAAATGTCTATTAGGATACTTCCTAATTTTGAAAATTTTTCGATTTTAGAATATAATTGTGTTGAACACTTTTTAATACACCTGTGTATTGGTCTAATTAAATTATGACCAAAACCTAATTATATATATATATATATATATATATATATATATATATATATAAATTCAGATAAAACTTAGAAGAGAAATAGTCATTTTCAACATGTCATTTTAAGATATACATTCTCAACTCCATATAAACAACGGACTAGCTTAACCCTATAAAAACCAATATCTCCCAACCGCTTCCTTTACTAGATCAAATTTCTGGGCTCAGAAGTTTTCCTCATTCTTTGTTTATATGGGGTTGAGAATGCATGTCTTAAAATGACGTTGAAAATGTCTATTTCCCTTCTAAGTTTTATCTGAATTCACTGATAAATAAATAAATATCCGCTCTGTAAATCAAATTAATTTACATTGAGCTCTCTATTGGATCGGTTTTAATATTTTAGCGATATTACTAGGATCCGCCTGGATTATTTATCAACCTTATCCCGGATTATTTACCAATCCTATCCTGGAGTTTTACCGCTGCCCGGCCTATATATATATATATATATATATATATATATATATATATATATATATATAAATTTTACCATTTTGTCATACATCTTCCCCACCAACAATTTTTCTAGATATATGAAAATTTAATTATCATCATCCCACATATATATATATATATATATATATATATATATATATGGGATGATGATATATAAATTTTCATATATCTAGAAAAATTGTTGGTGGGGAAGATGTATGACAAAATGGTAAAAGGTTTCGTATGTGACGTTTCATCTTTTAGGACTTCATCAGACTAAGTTTGCTAATGTTGGTGCAACAACATATTCGAACGAACGTGAGACGCTGTGAATTTTTAATTCAATGTTTTTAAAGTCTTTTGAATATATAACCTGGCTGATTTTATTTATATTTTCTTTCTCTTTCTTTCCATCACCTGTTTTATTAAATATTGTGATCATCGAAGATCTGCGAAAAATGGTGAAACTTTGTAAAAAAATATGTGGATGATAATATATGTCCTTTGGAGAACTGTGTTCTTGAACAATACAAATTCGACAACAATTACATCGGCCAAACTACCACAGGAAGGATATTGCACTTTTCAAACTCTAGTCCACCAGGTGCTATCCGTGACACACTTGTTGACAATATAGCATTATTCACGTGCAAAAAAAAAAAAAAATTAAAATAATGGAGGCATTATTAATAAAAAAGTAAAATCCTACACATTCTAATATCAATTATGAACATGGCAACAATGGATTTGCCCTGTCCGGAATATAACATACACATGTTTCAATAGGCATAAACTCTTCATATATTCAGTTACACGTAAAACATTCGCCCTTGATAATAGCTAAAATTATAGCCGAAAACGCTGGGGATAAAAAGAATTTGGACAATTCCTATACAATTTGAGTTCTGAAAAGAACAAATCATAGTAGGAACACACGAAAAATTACATAAAAACCTTATAGATAGCTTGTCTGTCATTTTCAATGAGGCCTGCATATATATATATATATATATATATTCTAAACATATATTGTTAAATATAAGAGACAATGAATGTCTATTATGTTTAATCATGAGCCGTGCTAAACGTCGTATTTTGGCTTTAATTTCAGTTGAAAATAAAGATAAAAAATTCTCCAACATTTGGATATTTTTTTATTAAGTTGTTTCTAAGCTTTCGGCTCACATGAGCCATCTCCAGAGAAGTTATTATGACGGTAACACAATAACATCCACCATCAGCGACGATAACATCCACCATCAGCGACAATAACATCCACCATCAGCGACATAAAACTCCGCTAGTTACCAAAAATAGCAAACGCAATTCGCAAATTTGCTATGTGGTTCTATGACGTCACACCGCGTGATAGCGCAAAATGATAACAGAAACATATATTCAAATGCAATGTAACGTGTTATGATCAGATTTAAATGTGATTTTATTTAGTATGGGTTGTTTGGATTTAATGTAGATGGCCTCCAATATCTGAAGGTCCTTTTTACTGTGTGTATGAGTGGGGATTATTGTATTGTTGACTAAAATCTGTCTGATATTACCTACATGGTTATGTTTTTCTGAGAAATGTTGTTTAATTGTACTCTGATCAGAAAGGTGACAGGTAAGTCTACGGGAGAGCGTGGTTGTAGTAATATATATATATATAGAGAGAGAGAGAGAGACAGACAGACAGACAGACAGACAGAGAGACAGAGAGACAGAGACAGACAGAGACAGACAGACAGACTGACAGAGAAACAGAGAGATCTGAACAAAGTAGACGTCATAGTAAACCTTATATCATACGAATCTTTAATCAGAAATAATTCAAATGTAGTCAGGGGGTGTAAACATAAAGTTCGAAAAGAATATTAAAAAAAGAAAAAAGGGACTCACAAACCCTCCAGCAAAGACAAGGAGTGAATAAAGTGCTCCTTTTGTCTGCACAAACTAGGCTGCTAGATCTTTAGGTATACAGCTTCAAGAACACGATAATGGTAGGACAAACAAGCGGCGTGCAGAATCGTGAACCATGTGTCTTCGTAACCAGGCGGCACAGTCATGTCTTTCGAGAAAATGTGGTCCAGTCCCCGAATCATGGACGGCTTGAGTCGTTCTTATAGAACGGCTTTAACTACCCAAGCACACATTGACAGGGACGGGCTGAGCAACCCGCGTTTCCAACCTCAGATTAGTTCTATGTACAACGCATCGCATCGGCATGAGTGTCCTTATTTCTTTTTTTAATACTCTTTTGGAACTTTATGTTAACACCCCCATCACATTTTAATTATTAATCCGTCTCTTCCCTCCAATTATGGGTTAAATAACAGGACAGATATTGTTCTATAGGCTTGACTGGCAACCAGTCTACCGCAAAAAGCAATGGCCACCTACTGCGGGATAATCTTCTGCCCAGTCAGTCATGTCTCTTTCGAGAAATGATCGCCCAAAACGTGTATCACGTATGGCACTTAACTGACTGACTGACTGAATATAATAGTTGATAACATGATTAAGGCTTCTACTGGGCACAAAGTGGGGGATCAGTTTTATATTGTTATGAAATAATAAACTGATACCACACTAATTACTACTTAATTATATAATATATCTCTTCCTCCTTTAGCTATGAGTCAAATAACAATACAGATTGGGCTCTACAGCCCCACCCGGCAACTAGTCTACCGCAGAAAGCAATGGCAACCCACTGAGGAATAAATCTTCTACCCAGTCAGTCATGTCTCTTTCGAGACATGATCGCCCAAGCGTGTATCATGTATGACACTTAACTGACTGACTGACCTTATAAAAATTGAAAGGTAGTAGAGTGGGTGTGTATCATAAATTCCTGGGTCGTGAAACTCTTAGTTCAGTCCTGCTTGAATGAAAATGTATTTTTGTTGATTATTTTATTGACAATGCTTTTATTATTTCTTGTTACTTTTTACAGTCTTTGACATTGATTTATTAGATTTAACTCCTCCACACTCTAAATCAGGGCCTTCGCCATTTGGAAAAACAATGTCGCTGACGTGACATAGAGTCTCTATTAGAGATCCTGTGTCGAAATGTACATCCGCCGCCTTTGAATTTTGAAAATTTTCTCTAATTTATATTGACTCTGTATTCTTAATACATTGAGCTCTCTGCCTGCATAACTTTTTAATGTTAAAAATTTTTAATATTGATTAGGATCAGGTTCTTGGAATTTACCTTCCTACTCTTCCACTTCGGATTAAAGAAAAACAAAAACAAAAAAATACACACACACACACACACACACATATATATATATATATATATATATATATATGTATATTATAGATTTTCTGCACTATTGTAAGAACTACAACCTTGAAACTTCTGAATATCGTTTCTTATGTCTTTGTCTATGAGTGTATCAAATTTGATTAAAATCGGACCACTCCTTCTATAACTCGATTTTTTCGATTATCGATATTTATCTGGGGTACCTCGACACAAAACCTAGCTAAGAACACTCGCAGACGCTTATAGTACAACTGTGTAAATTTTCAAGAAAATCGGTTCAGCCGTTTCGGAGTCTATAGGTAACGGACACACACACACATACACACACAGAAACAAAGTATGCGTTAAACTGACTGATAGTATGACCTTTGCCAAAGTGGTAGTGGGCTATCTGCTTTAATTAGGCGTGTCTTTATTGCTACATCTTTTTTCTTTTCCTTTCTTTTATTCCTTCTCGTGTATTCTCGTCTGTGCATGAATCGTGTGTGTTTATACTTCTTGTATTTTTTTCTTCTCTGTGTTCATTTTACATATATATATATATATATATATATATATATATATATATAGGAAAGAATATTAAAACGTTTTGTGTTTAAAAATGTGTTTTTTTTTTACAGTATTTGTTTATTTCTGCTATTATATTTTATATTTCAGACTGCCCTCGGTCCTTCATCAGAAACAAATGATTTTAAAATTTTAAAATTTTAAAATTTTAATTTTAAAATCATTTGTTTCTGATGAAGGACCGAAGGCGGTCTGAAATATAAAATATAATAGCAGAAATAAACAAATACTGTCAAAAAACACATTTTTAAACTCAAAGCGTTTTAATATTCTTTCCTATACTTATTAAGACAGTATACGTGGATCATCACTATGCTATATATATATCTACATATCTTTTCTCGGTGTCATGTGTCCGTGTGTGTGTGTGTGTGTGTGTGTGTGTGTGTGTGTGTGTGTGTGTGTGTGTGTGTTCCGATGCATAGCGTGTTGGGGTATATATGTATATGTGTGTATGTGTTCTTTTTTTGTTATAATTGTGTCTATAGATCGATATTGATCAGCGTCATTCTTCGTTACAGGCGATTTAGTCGATGTATTGTCGAGAGGGATGTGCATTGTGGTGCAATGGATATCGACTCGGAACGACAAATCGGGGAGCCGAGTTCGAATTCCAGTGCATTCACTCCCGCACAAATACCCTTGGGAAAGGTATTAATCAGTCTCTTCCCTCCAATTATGGGTTAATAATACGATAGATTGGGTTCTATAGCCTTGGTCGGCAACCAGTCTACCGCAGAAAACACTGTCAACCTACTGCGGGATAATCTTCTGCCCAGTCAGTAATGTCTCTTTCGTTACATGATCGCCCAAAGCGTGTATCACGTATGGCAATTAACTGACTGACTGAATATAATAGTTGGAATCATGATTAAGGCTTCTACTGGAAATAAAGTGGGGGATCGGTTTTCTATTGTTATGAAGTAATAAACTGATCCCCCACTAATTACTACGTAATAATATAATACATCTCTTTTCCCTCTAGCTATGAGTCAAATATTAGGTCAGATTGGGTTCTAAAGGCCTTGGTCGGCAACCAGACTGCCGCAGAATGCAATTGCAACCCCACAGTAGGATAATCTTCTTCCCAATCAATCATGTCTCTTTCGAGACATGATCGCCCAAAGTGTGTATCACGTATGGCACTTGACTGATTGTTGAGAGAGCAACAGATACTAAAACAATTTTACAGTTGATAGCAATTGAAAAAGGCCAAATAGATAAATATTTCAAAAGAATTGGAGGTTACGTCCTATTAGAAAACGTCACTGTCATGGCGTCAGCAAAAGGCCTTTTATCCTGCAATGAACTCACAATGATTAGTAAATGTCAGAAAAAGGGTAGGAAAACTCATTGGCGCAAATCCACTACCCAAAATGCGACTAAGTCAACAAAGATCAAGGATCAAGTTACAATTTTCAGATTTTGTGAACCAAGGAGAATAGCATGAAGGAGAATTAATGAAGGAAGCAACAGAAATAAGAGGGAAAACTAGGGGACATAACCATTATAAAGGGAGATAAATCAAAGTCAACACAAGAAGATATCGAAAAGAAGAGAACACAAATAAAGATAAACTTGGAAAGAATAAAAGCTAAAGAGATATTGTAGGTTGATTAAGCTGTAAAAACGGACATAGTTTAGGAAGTGGGGAGGATAACAGGCAGAACAAAAGGCTGGTTGATTTCTTCTCCTTAGATAGTAAACAGAAAGGGTCAGATAAAAAAAATATGGTGCTGTTGATAGAAGGATTTGCTGATAAAAGATTATAGAGAATATCACAAACACGGATTACGTAGAAGGTTTTTTTCGGCAATGGACGAGCAGCGTCACATTTCTCGGAACTTCCTGTTATAGGGACGACTCAGAAATAGTCTAACTATCAATGATTAGATAGATAGATAGATAGATAGATAGATAGATAGATAGATAGATAGATAGATAGATAGATATTAACAAGTCTGACATGAGATAGATAGATAGATAGATAGATAGATAGATAGATAGATAGATAGATAGATAGATATTAAGATATACAAGTTTGACATGAGATAGATAGATAGATAGATAGATAGATAGATAGATAGATAGATAGATAGATATTAACAAGTCTGACATGAGATAGATAGATAGATAGATAGATAGATAGATAGATAGATAGATAGATAGATAGATAGATAGATGCAGAGAATGAAGGCTGTCAAGTGAGGGCATGCGCTTTGATAACTTCCTGTAGCAGAAATGTGAAAGTTGACTGGTTGATACAAAATATAAAAAAACGACCCTCACCATCCACTGAATGATTCGGCGATGTTATTAACAAATGTTTCGAACTTCTTTTATCTCCGAGTAATTTCGCCAGCACAAAGCGTATGGCGATTGCCAGAAGCCTAGAAATTTCTTTTTCAAACCGATATCTCAAAACATCAAAGATAACTCTTCTTATTATTGCTGACATTCTGCTTTTATCATTACAGCCTACCATACATCGAAGGACGATATTTTTTCTCAACAAAATTGTAAATACAATTATCAAAATCTTCTGACGAAAATATCTGAGAGTTTGTTTCTATTAAAGATTTCTGGGTGTATCTGAAGTGTTTTGAAATATTTGCTAAATATCTAACTTAATTTCTTTCTGTTTTATTTTGCCTACCCCCACGCACGCACACACTTCCCGCTATTCGACAGCAGACCGTGATTCTAAAATTCTTCGTAGATCGAAGAAGCATTTGCATTTGATTTATACGGGAAATATATTTAAACGTTCCCAGACCAAAAACCGCCTTCACGATTTAGCTAGGATTGACAGTGTCGCAATCATTTGATATGAGTCAGTCAGTTAGTGAAGCGCCATATGCGATACACGCTTAATATTATGAAATATAATTATGTTTTATTTTATTATATGAAGAATTGCAATAATGATTTAATAATAACTGTCATGAGATTATTATTTTAATTTTCAACGAAAAAACGTAAAATTTTTGTTTTAAAAAATACAGAGAACCTTTTCGGCACCAATTGGATGCAATAATTTGACTTATGGGACTTTCCTATTAATACTTTCGTCCAGAAAGTGCATAGTGAACCAATAGAAGCAGAAAAATTAAAAGAAAAATTGAAAGAAAAGTTCCCGACGTATTTTCACCAGGACTTGGGAGATGTAAAAAGGTAGCAGCAAAAATAGAATTGAAAGATGGCGCACAACCAATATTCAAAAAGAAAAAAATGTTCCCTTCGCATCAATAGGAAAAATTGATAAGGAACTGGACAGACGTCAAAACAGGGGTACTGTCAAAAGTAGAATTTAGCCAATGGGCTGCGCCGTCCGTCTGTGTTAAGAAAAAATCAGGTGGAATTCGAGTTTGCGCTGATTTTTTAACAAGTCAATGCAATAAAAGATTACCACTACCCGCTTCCCAGCCCAGAGGAAGTGTTCATAAGATTAAACGGCGGTAAATACTTTTCAAAAACTGATCTAAGCGAGGCCTATTTAAAGGTGCCAGTGGATGAGGAGACCTCTAAGCTACTATGCATTAACACACACAAGGGATTGTATAGATTTCAAAGGCTTGCTTTCGGAATTAAAGTACCACCAGCGATTTTCCAACAAAAGGTGGATACAATGTTAGCTGGTTTAGATTTCGCCATAGCATATCTAGACGACATACTAATAAAGAGCGACAGTGTGGAACAACATGCGACACACATTCAAGAAGTATTCATGCGAATCTAAAGCTATGGATTCAAAGTTAAAGAACAAAAGTGCGACTTTTTCTTAAAAGAAATTAAATACATAGGGCATATTATAAACAAGGATGGAAGATGACCAGACCCTGGAAGAGCTGCAGCAATAAAGAATATGCCGGCACTGAGAAATATCGCGAAACTACAAAGTTTTCTTGGATTTGTAAATTATTACCAGGAATTTATCGCCAGTATACATAAATTACGAGCTCTATTAAATGAATTACTTAAAAAAGAGAAAAATGGAATTTGACAGCACAATGCCAAGAAGCCTTTGAAGAAATTATTAAAATATTAATGTCAGATTTCTTTTTGACACATTAAGATCCAAATTTAGAATTAATAATAGCGTATGACGCGAGCTCGTATGGTGTAGGTGCTTGCCTACGACACAAAATGTCAGACGGAAAGAAAAGACCTATCACAGACGCTTCTAGAACACTATTACCAGCGGGGAAAAAACCATTCACAGCTCGAGAAAGAGGCGCTAGGGATCATATTTGCTGTAACCAGATTTCACAGGTACATTTATGGAAGACATTTCACTCTGCAGACTGATCATAAACCGCTGTAGACAATCTTCGGCTCGAAGAAAGGCTTATCAACATATTAATTACGACTTCAAATTAACATACCTGCCTTCCAACAAGTTGGGACACGCAGACGGGTTGTCAAGATTAGTGCCAAAAAAATAATGAACCGCTGGAAGACTCAGTAATAACTGCACGACAATCAGAAGACGAAACGAGAACAGCACTGGGAAACATAGTACGAGAACTGCCAGTGACGTTAATAGAAATTAGGAACGAGGCAGAAAGAGACGACTTCATCACAAGTACGAAGAGACGGAAGTCTCTCTATCAGTTGTTCGCTTTGCGACAATGTATTAATATACAATGAGAGAGTCGTAATACCTAAGAAACTGCAGAAAAGAATATTAAAGGATTTTTATATGGGACATCCTGGAAAAAATCGTGTGAAGGCTTTAATGAGAAGTTACTTTTATTGTAAGAACATGGATAAAGACATTATGCAAATGGTAGAAAAATGTAAGCGTTGCCCCCCCTCCAATCATACAAAATCTTGGCCGAAAACTGATCGACCATGGCCGAGGATCCACGTAGATTATGCGGGACCTAGAGGAAGATTTTGACAGGAAGATTTTCGCTATAAGAATTCAACGGCAGAAAACACAATAAACGGTTCCCAAGGTTCGAGGTAGTGGATTGTCTGGTAACAGACAACAGAACACAATTCACGTCCACTGAATTCCAGAAGTTCTGTGAGATGTTCCAGGTAAACCACATAAAATCTCCACCGTATCACCCACGTTCGAATGGACAAGCTGAGAGATTTGTCGACGCCTTAAAGAGAGCGTTGAAAAAGGCATACGGGATGCCCACAGAGAAAGCACTGCAACAGTTTCTACAGGTTTATAGGATTCCTACAAATTACTACCCAAGCAAAACAAAAAACAGCCAACGTCATTCGTACCAAAGAGGACCTTTAGACCAGGAGAAACAGTATATTATCAGTCAGTTAAGTGCCATACGTGATACACGCTTGGGCGATCATGTCTCGAAAGAGACATGACTGACTGGGCAGAAGATTATCCCGCAGTAGGTTGCCATTGCTTTCTGCGATAAACTGGTTGCCGACCAAGGCTATAGAACCCAATCTGCCCTGCTATTTAACCCATAACTGGAAGGAAGAGACGGATTAATACCTTTCCCAAGGGTATTTGTGCGTAAGTGAATACAATGGATTCAACTGGAATTCGAACTCGGCTCCCCGATTTCTCGTTCCGAGCCGATATCCATGCACCACAAAAAATGTTTAAAAACAATACGTCCTAATGAGAAGCTGGTACGATAACTAATCGGATCGGAAATATGCTATACATGATTCAAGGTCCAGAAGACACGCACAGAAGGCACATAAATCAAATAAAGAAAAGGTGATTAGAAGAAACCAACACTTCACCGCAAGAAGAAGAAACAATGGACACGATCTTTGATACGTTCTGGTTACAAAGACCCCCAAACAGTGCCGGAAACTAGAAAATCTGACAAGAAAAGGAAGGAAACTTTGATGATCTATCTAAACTTATTTGTAAATGGAACTTGGTCTGTGTTTTTGCATTATTGTAAGAACTGCAACCTTGAAACTTCTGAATATCGTTTCTGATGTCTTTGTCTATGAGTGCATCAAATTTGATTAAAATCGGATCATTCCTTCTATAACCCGATTTTTTCGATTATCGATTTTCGATATTTATTGGTGGTACCTCGACACAAAACCTAGCTAAGAACACTCGCGGACGCTTATAGTACAACTGTGTAAATTTTCAAGAAAATCGGTTCAGCCGTTTCGGAGTCTATAGGTAATGGATACACACACACACAGAGACAAAGTTCCATCTATAAATAAGTTTATATATATATATATATATATATATATATATATATATATATATATATATATATATATGTATGTATGTATGTATCAGTCAATCACAATTTCTCGGATATATCTAACATAATCTTTCTGTTTGTTTTTCTGTTTGTCTTCCTGTCTGTCTTTTTTATATATTTGTGTGTCTATCTATCTGTATGTTCATATCTATCAAAATCTTTCGTATATATTGGTGTAACCCTAAAAGTTACCGCGTAAGTTATCGCCAAAACCGTGGTGGGTGATAACAACATATTACAAATACAAGAATCGCACGCTGGGTAAAGTAGATACATTGATAGTTAATATAATCACTCTACTGAACTCCCCAGTAGTGTCCACGTATAAAAAAAAAAGAATATAAATATTCTATTCCTGTATCCAGGTAAGTATGTTCCGTGTCCCTTCAGGACGTAAGCGATCATGGACTTCCACTTGGCTCTGTCTCTTGTCGCTCTCAGTAATTTTTTTCTTGTTATCAATTCCAAGCCTCTTTCGGTCAACCATTTGCTCAGACCTAACAAGTACGTCTCACGCTGCTTTCCCCTGTCTCTCCGTCCATTTATCCGACCTGTGAGTATCAAGTTCTCCAGGCCCTCCTTCCTCATTAAGTGTCCCAGGAACCTCATTTGTCTATTCTAGATAATTATTTTCAGTTTTCTTCTCGTTTGCATCCTTTTCAACACCTCATCATCCAACATTCACTTCAATACAGAAGGACAGATATCACTTAACAATCCAGCACTCTTTTCTTTGTTTCTAAATAGCGTTTCCGGTCTTTCAGTACTCTGGATAGCTTCCGAAATGCGTCTTTGGATCTCCATGTCGCATTTTCTATACAACATATACCTTATTTATTTTCACTTATCTATCGCAATATTTATATCTATCAATATGTCAATCCCACTATTTGATATATATATATAACTTAATTTTTTCTATCTCCCCATCTATTTTTGTCAATCATTTCATATTTGTTTGTGCATATCTATCTATCGGTGTCAGTCCGTGCATATCTATCGGTGTCAGTCCGTGCATATCAATCTATGTCAGTCTGTTCAAATCTATCTAAATTTATTTCAATTTTACATATTTACACTTCTTAATCTTTATAATTATCTGTCAGTCAAAATTTTTCATAAATATCCAATTCAATTATCTATCTATCTATCTATCTATCTATCTATCTATCTATCTATCTATCTCAGCGGGTTTATATCTATCTATCTATCTATCTATCTATCTCATTTTAGTCTTGTCAATATCTATCTCAGTCTGTTCAAATCTATCTATATGTCTATCTGTCTGTCTGTCTGTCTCAGTCTGTTCCAATCTATCTATCTATCTATCTATCTATCTATCTATCTATCTATCTATCTATCTATCTATCTAGTCTGTTCCAATCTATCTATCTATCTATCTATCTATCTATCTATCTATCTATCTATCTATCTATCTGCTACACTGTTCATATCTATCTATGTATCTTAGTCAACTCATATCTATCTATCTATCTATCTATCTATCTATCTATCTATCTATCTATCTATCTACTTCACGTTTTGCGTATCTTTCTCAATTCATTTTTCCTTTCATAGAAATCAACGTTAAACGACCTTTGGCCCATTAATTCTTTAACCTAAAACATTCTATAAAAACAAAACAAAACACTAAAAACCC
Organism: Ascarosepion bandense; assembly: GCA_037127315.1. Taxonomy (NCBI): domain Eukaryota; kingdom Metazoa; phylum Mollusca; class Cephalopoda; order Sepiida; family Sepiidae; genus Ascarosepion; species Ascarosepion bandense. The sequence continues at coordinate 176,657 of JBBBDQ010000203.1, read as the reverse complement.
CACAAAATCTCTGTTACTTGTTCAACTTCTTATGGATCGTGTGCAAATATTTTGTAGTTCAATGTTTGATGACTTTCTGCTTTTAAATGATCTCCATTTACGGTATCTCCAGGGACAAAGAGTCGATACCCCATCTATGTTTAGCGACGAAATATGAGATCATGAATCACATAAACAAATGCTATTCAGCATGGAACGATGTCATTGCACCCAAGAGAAAGAATTTCTTTAACATTTATCGCAATTCATAGAGGAATCAAAGATTTCGTCAGTTTATAAACAAGCTGTGAATTATTGTTTGACTCTTGGATCGATAAAATCACAACACACGCTGGTTCAGCAGGTTTTTTCCAGTACAAATTTTTTTCAAGCACTCATCGTTTTATATCTTTTTCATATTCCATCTTTTTTGCCTTTCTTTCTGAGATTTTTCTTTCTTTTTTAATCATTCTTTTCACGATTTTCTTTCTTTCTTTCTTTGCTTTTTTTTTAATTTTTCGTCTTCTTTCTTATTTGTCAATATTTCTGAGATGAGGTGGTATTTACAGTATTTACATTATTCGGACTATTTTCTTCATCTTTCTTGCCATTTGTACAACATTTAATAATAGATCATTCTATTTATCTATATATCTGATACGAGGTACTATTTACAGTACTTACATTATTCGGACTATTGTCCTCATCTTTGTTGCCATTTGTACGACGTTTAATAATAGATCATTCTATTTGTCTATATTTCTGAGATGAGGTAGTATTTACAGTATTTACATTATTCGAACTATTGTCTTCATATTTGTTGCCATTTGAACGACGTTTAATAATAGATCATTCTATTTGTCTATATTTCTGAGATGATGTAGTATTTACAGTATTTACATTATTCGGACTATTGTCCTCATCTTTGTTGCCATTTGAACGACGTTTAATAATAGATCATTCTATTTGTCTATATTTCTGAGATGAGGTACTATTTACAGTACTTACATTATTCGGACTATTGTCCTCATCTTTGTTGCCATTTGTACGACGTTTAATAATAGATCATTCTATTTGTCTATAGTTCTGAGATGATTTAGTATTTACAGTATTTTCATTATTCAGAATATTGTACCCATCTTTGGTTGCCATTTTTACGACGTTTCGACCGTTGTACTCTCCGGCTTTCTTCAGGTGTTTGGAATATCGAACTGAACCCTTTATTACAATCACTGGCGTATATGTATTTCTTGCGTAACTCCTAGATTAGAAGTCATGAGTAATCTTCCTCTAGCCCTGCAAGTTACTTGTTCACCACTGCTGTAGCCTTGTATTAAACTCACAACTCTAAAAGTCAAGTTAGGAACTAACCAACGTTTATATCCACGTCTGTATCCTTAAAGACACATGGCCTAGTGGATATAGATGTTAGTCAGTTCCTGTCTTGACTCTTAGAGCAATGGTGAACAAGTAACTTGCAGGGTTGAAGGGAGATAGCTCTTGACTTCCAATCTAGGAATTACACAAGGAATAGATTTTATATACCCCAGTGATTGTAATGAATAGTTCTGTTCGAAATTTCTAGCACCTGAAGAAGACCGGAGTGTACAACGGCCGAAACTTCATACAAATGGCAACAGAGATGAGGACAATACTCCGAATAATGCAAATACTGTAAATACTACCTAATCTCAGAAATATAGACAAATAGAAGGATCAATTATTAAACGCCATACAAACGGCAAGAAAGATGAGTACAATAGTCCGAATAATGCAAATACTGTAAATACTACCTCATCTCAAACATATAGACAAATAGAATGATTTTTTATTAAACGTCGTACAAATGGCAACAAAGATGAGGACAATACTCCGAATAATGTAAATACTGTAAATACTGCCTCATCTCAGACATATAGACAAATAGAATGATCTATTATTAAACGTCGTACAAATGGCAACAAAGATGAGGACAATACTCCGAATAATGTAAATACTGTAAATACTGCCTCATCTCAGACATATAGACAAATAGAATGATCTATTATTAAACGTCGTACAAATGGCAACAAAGATGAGGACAATAGTCCGAATAATGCAAATACTGTAAATACTACCTCATCTCAAACATATAGACAAATAGAATGATCTATTATTAAACGTCGTACAAATGGCAACAAATATGAAGACAATAGTTCGAATAATGTAAATACTATAAATACTACCTCATCTCAGACATATAGACAAATAGAATGATCTATTATTAAACGTCGCACAAATGGCAAGAAATATGAGAACCATAGTTCGAATAATGCGAATACTGTAAATACTACCTCATCTCAGAAATATAGACAAATAGAATGATCTATTATTAAACGTCGTACAAATGTCAACAAAGATGAGGACAATAGTCCGAATAATGTAAATACTGTAAATACTACTTCATCTCAGACATATAGACAAATAGAATGATCTATTATTAAACGTCGTACAAATGGCAAGAAATATGAGAACCATAGTTCGAATAATGCAAATACTGTAAATACTACCACATCTCAGAAATATAGACAAATAGAATGATCTATTATTAAGCATCGTAGAAATGGCAAGAAAGATGAGAACCATAGTTCGAATAATGCAAACACTGTCTCCTTCTTTAATCGTATTTCTTCTTCGCTTTTTTTGTTTTTTTTAACTACTCATGTTTTTCTTTTTATTTCTTTCTCATTATTTTTGTCTGCATTTGTTTCATTTATTTGTTTTTTATTATTATTATTTCGTGCTCTGCCTTTTTTCTTTGTTTTTTTTCCTTTCTTTTATTCTCCATCTTTTTCTGTCATCATCAGTTTGTCTATGTTTTTTCTTTATTCATTTCTCGATCTTTCTTTCTTTTTCATTTTTGCTCGTCTTTTTCGTAAACTTTCTCTCTACGCCTTTTAAAAATTTTCGTCTTCTCTCTTTTTTCTTTCTGTTTCTCTTTCGGTTTTTCGTTTTTCTTTCCTTCTTTCTTTCTTTTAACTTGAGATGGATCGATAATCCCATAATACCACACCATGATTGACTGAACTAGATATAAACACTGATTCATTTCAATCTCTATATCTAAGAAAAAGCTATGTGTGTATAAAGTGCGTTGGAATGTTTGAGGAATTTTCAGATAGAACGACTAGAATTCACCATTTTTTTTATACAATTTCAGCCTCAAAGATGCCAGTCGGATTACATTATAAAATAAGTCGGTAGGAAGGGAAAGTATTGAAGGTGCACTGATTTCACAATTCACTACGGGAAATATTAGACTGGGCTCATACAAAATATCACTGGTCATCGCAAGGCAATAGTAGCAGAATCGCGTACATGAGATAAAAGTAAAAACAAAAACAGCAAAAATTCAAAATCTACTCGGAACTAATAATTTCATATCCATTAAGACATTAACAGCTTCAATACAAAAAAGCACTTTCTGGCCGTTTTATCTAGTAAGGTTATTTATTACCCTTTCCTAAAATATTCCAGTGCACTTTCCTTACACATAGGTTTGTTTTTCATTCCAACCTGAAGACGCCACCCATATGAAAACGAAACGCGTTGTTTGTCAGTATAATAAAAATAAAGATTTAAGAAATGGAAAGTTCTTACATAATACAATTTAATTATACAGCTATAAAAGAAATAGAACAACTATTTTAAAGAATTTAAGTTTTAGGTTACTTTTTAGGAAGTTTGAATTCTAATTTAAATTTATGTCAGCATTTGCTTATAAATTCTTCTCTTATGTTTCAAAGCAAATTCTGTTGAGGATATTTTAATATTTTAATTTTTTTCAACTAAATATGCATTGAATCTATCGTAACGGTTAATGTGGTTGCGAGTAGAACTTATTAATCTTCGACTCACAAATGGGTGAAATTCCTCTTCTTTTATTTCCAAAAATCTTCAGAAAAGAAAAGTTTGGAATTTTAAATTAAGGTTGGAAACAGACTGCTTATGGGAGTAGTAACGGTTTTTAAATTGATATATATATATATATGTGTGTGTGTGTGTGTGTGTGTGTGTGTGTGTGTGTGTGTGTGTGTGTGTGTAATAGGATCTGTATATTTTTTATCTATCTATCTATCTATCTATCTATCTGTTTACATCTGTCTCTGTATGCCCCCTTTATTTTTTTAATTTTGCATAAATCAGCGGTACACCAATAACCCTATAGTCTAACAATAAAACAAATGATAATACTTATCTTTATATTCATCATCGCCTCATTTGTTAATGCACTTAATCCAACACATCGTGTTTATTATAGTCCTTGTTATATTAGGGTCTTACAGCTCTTTATAGTTCACATGTGTTAACCAAAATAGACCTCACATCTTATCCACTGTTTTTTTATGCTGTTTGTATGCCAGACTCGTTAGTTCGTTACAGGAGATGTCCAAGATGGCGATCCAAGTATTACCTCATTAGAATGCGCAGGGTGAGACACGAAGAACAAGATTATCTCTAATCAGTGCCTTGCCAATAATATCGGATTTATTTTCCACGAGACTAGTTTCTACTGATTTGTCAAAATTATAAAAACAGAGATGGTTCTTCTGTTTTCGGAACTTTCAGAAGAAAAGAATTCTCGTCAGCTTTGAATTTGTCTGAAGGAATGGGTTAAATTCTGCCATGACAGATAAACTGTACACATGTTGAATGTTTGAACCAGGAATAAATTTTGATATCATGTTTGATATAACTGAAAAGTTTACTTTATGTAGATTAACATACTAAAACGCCTCAGTTTGCACAAAAAGTTAAGTTTTCTTGAATTCTTATCTTGAATTCATTGTAAAAAATTTCAAAAATAGAAGAAAACACTAACACAGAATAGGCTGTACTTGGGCTAAGTGTGTCTAACACTGCAAAGATTCTACAAAATTAAAATATTAATCCCAAATTACCCGCCATGTACTTAAATAAACTCGTCATATCTCGACTCTCATATGGCGTCTAACATCTGAATTATTGGTCTTATACAACCATTCTCTGAGATCAACGTTTCAAAATGTCTTAATGCGAATGAACCTTGTGGACCTTAAAAAGAACTTCGTTGGATCTAATCGACTGGTGCGAGAGAATCACAAAGAACATTTCTAAATAACTGAAACCAACTCACTTGAAAACTACAAGAAGCAGTAACAACTAAAATGAATAACACATGAAACTCAAATAAAGAATAATAACATAGTCAGGACGTTAACTTTCTCCCCTACTTTAAACAAAATTCCGGAAAAAACTGCCATAATAATTGAAACAGCAATAACAGTTAGTGGATCTGAGTCTAATTTCATGAAAAGTTTGTAACAGACAGATTGTATGAAATTCAAACGACAGGGAAGCTAAGTCTTTGATCTTTGGATGCTTTTTTCTTATAAGAAAATGAATAATAATGAGATTACCATTATGATAGACTAGCAGTATAGCCTGCCGTTACTTGGGTGTAATGAAAGCTTTAAAACTAATCCATGGTCCTGAAGCTCAGCCTATTTGGACGTTGGCACGAAAGACTAAAAAGCAATAGTTGTTTCCAGTTAATGCGAAACCGTAGACTGATAGAAAAATGAATGGATGTAAGTCAAATTTTGATTTCCTGGTATCGGTATAAAATATTCTGCACTATTGTAAGAACTGCAACCTTGAAACTTCTGAATATCATTTCTTATGTCTTTGTCTATGAGTGTATCAAATTTGATTAAAATCGGACCACTCCTTATATAACCCGATTTTTTCGATTATCGATTTTCGATATTTATCGGGGGTACCTCGACACAAAACCTAGCTAAGAACACTCGCAGACACTTATAGTACAACTGTGTAAATTTTCAAGAAAACCGGTTCAGCCGTTTCGGAGTATATATGTAACAAACACACAGACACAGACACATACACACACAGAGACAATGTTCCATTTATAAATAAGTTTATATCTGTCAAAATTGTCATTTCTTTGTTTTACTGCATGCAAATCGCTTGCAATATAGTCTATGTGTTGTATATATATATAAAATGAAATATATATATATATATATATATATATATTTTAATCAGTATCATCCCAAGCAAGGCATTACAACTAATAAAACATAATAAATTACAGAGTGTGGAAAAATTAAGAACGGAAACATTACTAATGATCAAAAAGAGAAAAGAATAATCAGGAAGACAGTAGATAGCGATTGAGATTGCATTTAATTGCTTGTAGATTAAAGTTGGCTGGAAAGCATAGAGCCGGATGGGAGTTCCAAAGGTGAGAAGTGCGAGAAAAAGAAACTTTTACCATAGAACTTACGGCTACATCTAGCCGCCTCAACTGTAAATTGATGAGATTTCGACGCCAATCGAGTACTTCGCTGAAGTTTATTTTTTATTAATCATTTCACCCCAAGCAAAGAGGTACCTCCACTGATGTGCAGGGAGTTACATTAGAGAGTATGTTTGTTTGTGTTTGAGGCTTAACGACCTATCAATCCTTATGGGATCATTTTAAGGTCATAACCAGTGATTTTTGGGTAAGGTTATTTTATTTTACAACGTTTTTCTTTTCACGATTCATTGGGATTTGTTTTTAAGAGCAGGGTCCCCAAGTCCTACCCTTGTTATTTAGCCCATAACTGGAGGGAATGGACGGATTAATACCTTTCCCAAGGGTACCAGTGCTTAAGTGAATGCAGGGTATTCAACTGGAATTCGAACTCGGCTCACCAATTTCTCTTTCCGAGCCGATATCCACTGCACCACAACGCACATCCGTCACTAAACGCTTACAGCACCTGGTATTCCCAAGCGGTCACCCATCTAAGTACTGACCAGGCTCAACCTTGCTTAACTTCGGTGATCCAGCGAGAACCGTTGTATTCAACGTGATAGGCCGTAAGCCCCATTAGAGAGTAGAAGTATTAGGCAGGAGGATAGTGTAGAGAAAGACGAACCAGCTACAGGGAGTGAAACAGAAAGAGCAAGAGAAGGATGTGAACACAGAAGTGATAACAGTTGCGAAGGAAGAGTGAGAAAAGAAAAGGACAAGATACACGGGCTGATGTAGAAAGGACTGGAGTCAAGTGAATAAGAGATGGGAATTGACATTGTATTTTAATTCCTGGAGGTTGTAGCCGTCAGGAAATCAAGTATATGGAAGGGAGTTTCACAGGCGGCAAGCTGATGGAATAGAATTGTCGCCTGCATTTGGTTGATCTAGATAAAAAAATGCGGAAGTTGATGTGCAGGGGGTGAAATAAGAGAGTAGAAGTATGAGGCAGAAGGAGGGTGAAGACAAAGACGAACCAACTACAGGGGGTGAAAGAGAAAGGGCAAGAGAAGGATGTGAACACAGGAGTGAAGACAGTTGTGAAGGTAGAGAGAAAGGAAAAGAACAAGATACACGGGGTGAAGTGGAAAGAGGTGGAGTTAAGTGGATAAAAGATGGGAATTGACTTTGCATTTAAATTCCTGGAGGTTGTAGCAGTCAGAAAAGCAAGCATATGGAAGGGAGTTCCACAGGCGGGAATCGCGAGAAAAGACGCTGATGGAATAAAATTGTCGTCTGCATTTTGTTGATCTAACTGTAAAAGGAGGAGACATTGTTGTTCATAAAGTCTAGCTATCCTAGCAATGAGCTTACCCGAACAATTACCATGAAAGTATTTCTGAAAGAAAAGTACAGAGAGGCAACCTTACAGCGGTGGGTAAGTGACTAATGCCAATGCGCCAGATCAAGATCAGTAATGTAGCTGATTATACTTTGGATCTTATCAAGGAGCTCAAGATAAATAATAGGACCAGCAAAGCATATTCTGACCATGGGAAAATGGTAGACATAGATATGTAAGGTAGATTTCGAAGAGAACAATTGTCTCGCCCAATACAGTAAACCGACTTTCTTAGCAGCTGACATAGCAATGGCTTCTATATAGGCTTTTTGCTTTATGCCACCCGAGAATGTTAGCCCAAGAAGGCGCAGCAGGTTAAGTCACTTTCCTGAAGGTTGGCATCAGCCATGCTGATGGAAGGAAGATAATTAATGGAGAGAAGTTTAGTTCTAGGAGCGTTAAAACTAACAAGCCATACGTTGCACCAGTTAACGACGCTATTGATGTTGTTTTTGACATCAGCTGCCATTTTGACTTTGTCGGACCGATCAGTTTTACTGTTGAGGCAAGATTAAATGGTTGTGACATCAGCGTAGATGTCAAGTCATCGGGAAGGTTGTTTGCAGATCATAAAATCTATTTATAGTAATTTTTTTTATGTATTGCTGGTCATTTCAATACAAAATGTATTGATGCTAATTTGTTTTAAAAGTACTGCTCGGAATTATAATATAAAAATATTTTTTATACATTTTAATGTTGTATCGATTGTCTTTTTTTTTAATAAAAATTCATTGTTGGTATTTTTTATACATTTTTTGATTATAAAAATAAAAATTGGTTTTTGTTTGAAAGCTCACTATTTGCACATATCTCGCCCCTAACAAGTTCTACGACCCCGGTTTAGGATAGACCTGGGAACAAAAGCAGTTAAGAGATTCCACTCTCCTCAAAATCTCTTGATCATAGGTCTTGCTGCCGGATGTGGACTATTGTCATACCCAGGACACTACATGTGTTGTAGAAAAGCTTCTATTAGATTTAAATAATAAACATTCAATTTCATAGATTCGATCTGAACGGACTTGCATTTTTCGTCTTCATATCGTTTGTTGGCGTTCATTTTTATCTGTTTCTTTTAATTGCTCACTTGTAAGTAATGACATTTTAAATAGATTAGCAATGGATAATGAGGATAAATAAAATATTATCAATGAGCAATTATGTGTACAGTATCATTCGGATGAGGATTAGAAAAAACACTATGATGCTGAGGTTAAGAAGGGCATGGAGATTTTCTAAACGTTTGAAGTGCCTATCAATTATTTTTTTAAAGTATCTTTTCACCAAATTTAAACCAAGTTATTTTGTTTTTATGATTAGAACAAAGTGGAATGGTTGTAATAGTTTTAATTTGGTAAGATTCCTGCTAATTTACAAACCAGATCTCTAAGTACTTTGCCAGAGCCAGGTGAAAACAATTTGAAGAGTACCGATAGTGTTTTCATTATTATTATTATTATTATTATTGAAAGGACGTTGTAACTGAAATTTAAATTCCATAAAATTGTCGATGCTACGATAAAGATGTTTCTAGTGACAGTCCCGTTTGTAAACTGCACTACATCCAAAATGGTATCATTTATTGTAAATACTATGTGCGTGGTGGTCCAGTGGATATCGGCTCGGAACAAGAAATCGGAGAGCCGAGTTCGAATTCCAGCTGAATTCATTGCATTCACTTACGCGCAAATACCCTTGGGAAAGGTATTAATCCGTCTTTTCCTTCCAGTTATGGGTTAAATAGCAGGACAGATTGGGTTCTATAGCCTTTGTCGGCAACCAGTCTACCGCAGAAAGCAATGGCAACCTACTGCGGGATAATCCTATGCCCAGTCAGTCATGTCTCAAAAGAGACATGATCGCCCAAGCGTGTATCACGTATGGCACTTAACTAACTGACTGACAATAATAGTGTTTCTAGGGACACCATTCTCACAAGGTAGAGAAAATGTACAATTCTCGGACCTGAAAAGTGGTTAAGCTTCAAGAGAATGCAGCACATTTTGCTCCAAAGCAATAGAGTGAATATTTCCGTATCTTTCTCGAGTATTCAGGTTGGTAGATAAAAATAAATAAATATCGGGTTAAATAAATAAACGGTGAGTCTACTCAAATCTAGGTATCCACTAAAAATAACGTTTAAGTAATAAAAATCTCTCGGATTAATAAATAAAAAAATCCATTTCTTTCTTTAAAAATTGCTTTGTTTACTTCTTCTTCTTCTTCTTCTTCTTCTTCTTCTTCTTCTTCTTCTTCTTCTTCTATGTGCTGTGTCCCTTCAGGACGTAGGTGCCCATGGTCCTCCACATATCCATATCCCTAGTGGCTCTAATCACGCTTTCTCCAGTTACCCCACCCAAAAACCAGCTTTGCTATACTTACAGGCTTCGGCAACATACTTTGCTTTCCCCTGTCCCGTTTCCATTCTATCTGACCCGTAAGATTCTCCAAGCCCTCTCGCCTCACTACACGTCTAAGGAACTTTAGTTGTCTTTCCCTGATGGTAAGCATTAATTTCTTTTTTGTTTCCATCCTCTCCAGAACCTCATTGTTGCTCACATGTATGGTTCATGGGGTCCCCAGTATCCTTCTGTAGAACCACATCTCGGCTGTTTTAAGTCTCTCCTTCATCTTTGATAAAATTGTCCAGCATTCACAGACGTCACATAGCAATCCAGTACCCACTTTCTTGTTTCAATCGAAATTTTCCTATCTTTCAATACTCTACTCAACTTCCGGAATGCATCCTTGGCCATACGAATTCGTTTTGAGATCTCAGTGTTGCACTTTCTGTCTTCTGTTAGAACACTTCGCAGGTATTTAAATGTCTGTACCTGCTTGATTTTACTATCCCTCGCCTGTAACTGGTATTTTAAGCTCCTCTTTTTACTGAAGACTATGCATTTAGTTTTCTTGTAGTTTATTTATAGTTTTTTTATTCCGCTCTCTTCAGCTATCTTCTGTAGGGCGACTTGTAATTTCCTTTCCGTGTCTGCTATCATCACTGTATCATCTGCGTATCTTATATTGTTCAGACTGTGGCCACCGATGATGAATCCTGGCATGAATTCTAGGGTCCTCATAATAGTCTTGCTGTACGAATTAAATAGATCCGGTGTAAAGACACATCATTGTCTTGCACCCCTTTCTATATTTGTATATCTGCTGAACTCGTTTCCTGTCCGTATGAAAGTGGTTTGCTGCCAGTAGAGGGTCTTCTGTACTCTGTATTTCCAAAATATGATTAGGTTGCTGAGCATGTTAGGATGCGATATTGAGCAGAAAGATTGTGGAAAATCTGTACTTAAAAGCACTATTCAGGTGTTCTTCGTTATCAACGCAGATGTAAAAGAGAGTCAGATCTATTGACGGTTTTCCCTAGGAGAACGCGCGTTCGAATCCTGTCGACAACCGCATATTTTTCTAATAAAATTTCTCGAAAATAAATAAATTTAGTGTCCAAGAAATAAATGGAATACTAGTATCCACTAAAAATATAAATAACACTGAAGCAATAAAACTTTGTCGGAATAATAAATAAAAAGTTTATTAATTTCTTAAGAACCGTTAACCTACGTAAAACGTTTTGAGGAGTGTCAAGTATGATAACATCAAGATCTATTCTGCATTCTCCTATCCTACGGAATTTGATGGTCTTTTATGGCCATAGATGATAAACTGGATATGTTTGACTTCAAGAAGGGGTGAGACATCAATGCGGTTCGATTGGTAAATGCAGTAGTTATCAGGTTCGAGGCTTGCACACAGAATAGATACATTAATATCTATAAAGGTCTCTCCTCATCTGTAGATGTTTACTCTACAGCCTATGTTAATTTTCTAAGCGCTGCTTAGATGAGGTACAAGACCGAAAGTAATGGTTACCAAGTGAGGATCGAACAACTCAGTTGTAATAGGTTCTAACAAGACAATCTTGCTAACCATTACACCACACCGAGGTGCCCAGTATAGATAGATAGATAGATAGATAGATAGATAGATAGATAGATAGATAGATAGATAGATAGATAATGAATAGTCGCTAACACATAGATAGATAGATAGATAGATAGATAGATAGATAGATAATGAATAGTTGCTAACAGATAGATAGATAGATAGATAGATAGATAGATAGATAGATAGATAGATAGATAATGAATAGTTGCTAACAGATAGATAAATAGATAGATAGATAGATAGATAGATAGATAGATAGATAGATAGATAGATAGATAGATAGATAATGAATAGATAACAGATAGATAGATAGATAGATAGATAGATAGATAGATAGATAGATAGATAGATAGATAATGAATAGTTGCTGATAGATAGATAGATAGATAGATAGATAGATAGATAGATAGATAGATAGATAGATATGATAATGAATAGCTTGATAGATAGATAGATAGATAGATAGATAGATAGATAGATAGATAATGAATAGTTGCTGATAGATAGATAGATAGATCGATAGATAGATAGATAGATAGATAGATAGATAGATAGATAGATAGATAATGAATAGTTGCTAAGTTGATACATAGATAGATAGATAGATAGATAGATAGATAGATAGATAGATAGATAATGAATAGTTGCTAACAGATAGATAGATAGATAGATAGATAGATAGATAGATAGATAGATAGATAGATAAGATGAATAGTCGCTAACAGATAGATAGATAGATAGATAGATAGATAGATAGATAGATAGATAATGAATAGTCGCTAACACATAGATAGATAGATAGATAGATAGATAGATAGATAGATAGATAGATAGATAGATAGATAGATAGATAATGAATAGTTGCTAACAGATAGATAGATAGATAGATAGATAGATAGATAGATAGATAGATAGATAGATAGATAATGAATAGTTGATAGATAGATAGATAGATAGATAGATAGATAGATAGATAGATAGATAGATAGATAGATAGATAGATAATGAATAGTTGATAGATAGATAGATAGATAGATAGATAATGAATAGTTGCTGATAGATAGATAGATAGATAGATAGATAGATAGATAGATAGATAGATAATGAATAAGTACAGATAGATAGATAGATAGATAGATAGATAGATAGATAGATAGATAGATAATGAATAGTTACATACATACATAGATAGATAGATAGATAGATAGATAGATAGATAGATAGATAGATAGATAGATAGATAATGAATAGATAAATAGATAGATAGATAGATAGATAGATAGATAGATAGATAGATAATGAATAGATGGACAGATAGATAGATAGATAGATAGATAGATAGATAGATAGATAGATAGATAGATAGATAGATAATGAATAGTCATACATAGATAGATAGATAGATAGATAGATAGATAGATAGATAGATAGATAGATAGATAGATAGATAGATAATGAATAGCTGGCACAGATAGATAGATAGATAGATAGATAGATAGATAGATAGATAGATAGATAGATAGATAGATAGATAATGAATAGTCGCTGGCACATACTTTTCTCAAGCAATGCATCAGTTTATATACGGAAAACAGACGTGTTTTCAAATGTGTTTTTCACATTAATATATTACGTCTGTTGGCATCTATAATTAATGATAGTATCATAAACCAGCTGCCGGCTTTAAGTCTAACCCGAAACTACATCCGACCAAGGTGTTTTGACTAGGGGACAGAATTAGTGTATTTCGAACCATTGTTACCTTCACATCCTACTTGACTATATTTCTGAGATTAAGTATTGCAATTGTTTACACGATTTACATTGTTCGGATTGCTAGCCTCATCTCAAAGATGAGGAAAACAGTCCGAATAATGTATATAGTGTAAATAGATTATATTTGGTTATTATCTAGCAGCCGTTTGACATCTCACCTTGATTACTACCCACCCCAACACACACACACACACACACACACACACACACACACACACTCACTCACTCACACTCAGCGGACACAGGGGAGTGTGTTTTTATGTTTTTGTCTTCAGTACTTTATTCGCAGTGGGTTTGGATCGTTCTATTTAGAAGAGTGTAACTGGCGACTGGTACACAAGTCGATATCTGATCAATATCCATTAGATTAGCGTAGACATGGGGTACGATATTCTAAGAACTGAAACCCCTAATGACCCACGGCTAAAAAACATCCCTAATGAGGTGTGCCAGAATAACCGAAAGATTTAGTCGCGAATAATAATAATAATAATAATAATAATAATAATAATAATAAACAAAATTTTTAAAAATTGATGTACCTTTTCAATTTTTTTTTAACACTTCAGAGAAGAACTCCACTTATGGAAAGAAAAAAACACAGTTTGACAATCTTAAACAATATTTCGGCAGTATGGTTGCCTTGAAATTAGATCTAAAACATTTTTGTCAATATATTTTTCTAATATAACTTGAAGACAAACATACTGTTGAATTATTATTTAACATTGTCAAACATTTTTTACTTTCCTTTTGATAAATCGTACTCTATTCTTAACTGTTAATAATAATAATATAAATAATAATAATAATAATTATTATTATTATTATTATTTTAATTTCAGCTATGGTTACACTACCTAGCACATCTGCAAAAAGATCTAAGGCAGGTAGTGGTGTGTTATTATGGTTACATTTCATAATTTGTTTTTCAACATGTCATAACATCACTAGTGGTACATGGACAAAGTTCTCCTTAGTGTGGGATAATTTAAGATGCATTTATCAAGATCATTTTTTGTGTATTAATTAAGCTAAGATGTCTTTTTTATCATTCCAAGTGCACCTACTATTACTAGTACTACTCTAGTTTTCATTTTCCACATTTTTTCTATTTCAATTTCCAGGTCTTTATACTTTGATGAATTTTCAAATTTCTTGGTTGCTACGTTACAATCCACTGTACAAGCCATATTATTTAGTAGGTAATTTTTTTCTTTTCGATTTCTGACAATACTGTCCGGAAATTTACTTCATTAAATTTACGGGCAATTGATGTAGCAGTTTCAAAACGGTTTTTGTAGATATTCTAACAATTCTTCAATCTTCTCTTTGCGATGTTTTTGGAGGTCTGCCGGTTTTTGGTTTTGCATCTAACGTTTTATCGGTTTTATACCTGCTAATTTCACGATTAACGACACTTTTAGGCCTATGAACAATATCAGAAATTTCTGAAATTGACTTTTTTCTTGATAGCGATAATTAGTTTTTTTCTTCAATTGAGAGCGTTTTGCATGTAGAATGTGCCATATTGCTTAAAAATAAAGTCCTAATGATAAATGAACTATTACTTATTGTCAAAAAGCTCCATCACGTTTTTTAACAATATAAATTAAATATTTATGCAAATTATTAACATCGTTTCTTAACTTTTGTCCAGTAGCTTATTTCCTTTGTTTCATTTAATCTTTATTTATAAAAAAACTGTTATGTAAATTTTTGTAACTTTGTATAATATTTATGCATTACACCCCAATATTTATTCGGTAAAAATTTCATTGTTAATCATGCATTACTTTTTAAGTAATACATATATTTATGTCTTTGTTGTTTCCGTTCCTTTTATTATGACTGGTACTGTAAATATATATTGGTAATATATATATATATATTTTTGAAATATTCTTCCGAATAGCTGAGCAGTTCTATTCCAATGCAATGTTTTGAATCTCGCGTAAACAGAGGCTACTACAGTTCTTTTTAATGTTATCGTTTCTACGTTTTTGTTATTATAGGCATGACTTTAAAACAAAAAAAATAACAATACAGCCTTAAATAAAATAATAGCAATTCTTACCTACCATAGTTTCACACGGAACCCATCAAAAGTACATATGTACGTACAAGAAATCGACAACTATTCGCGCGTTAACATCTCTACACACAATTCGAATATGCCAACCGAATGAGTGTATATGTGTGCAACGGCACACATATACATATATATACCGAACCCCACACGATCCGCATGTGTATGTTTATGCAAGCCTCAGTGACCAAACGCACGTACGCGCGCACACGCGTGTGTGTGTGTGTGTGTGTCCTTGCGCGCGTTGATGGGTGTACAAATGTATATATGTGTATGACTGCGTCTGTCGTGACGACAGATTTTTCCCCCACTTCCACAAAAATACACGAATATAACCAATTTTTAAAAAAAAATTAATCAGTTTGTCTGACGATCGCAAAAGCGTGAAACCCAGGGTTACAAACTCACACCTATCTCTATGAATATGTCTGCTCTATCACTGATATTGAGCGCTTTTAAATAAGTACCACGCATATATAATATGTAAACAATATAATATTTATAACAAATTACATATTTATATATATATATATTGATATTTATAATTATATACATACACTTTTCACACACACACATACACACACACACACACACACATATATATATAAATATATATATATATATATAAATTAAAAAAGGATTAATTCAATGATGTTGAATGACCATTTCGATGTGAAAATCCCCACAGCAACAGAAAAATCCTTTCAGAAACTGGAGAAAAATCAGTCTAATTTTCCTTTTTAAATAAATTTGCAAAGAAATTAAAAAAAGAAAATAAAAAAGAAAAAGATAAAACAAAATAAAATCAAATAAACAAGAAAAGAAAAAATTGACATCGTCTGGGTTCGCAAAAAAATGAAAAAGAATTGTAACTTAAAAATTAACAGACGGCCGTGTTGAATTGATGTAAGGTTAAGCAACACGGAAAAAAGGTGGGAGATAAGAGAGATAAAGGAACGAAGGGAGGGAAAAGGAAAAAAAAGAAAGAAAAAAAATTTATATATTACAGACGCTGGACATATTCAAAAACCTAACTTCCCAAAAACGTTGAAGTATTAGAAAAAGGCCTTTACTTAAAAAGGCATAATTATTTTTAAAGGGAATAAAAAGATATAGGATTTAAAATAAATTTTTTTTTTAAATTTGGTCATTTGATTTAAACTAAATAAAGACATCGCTAGGTTAAAAAAAAAATTCATTTACAATTATACATACATATAGAAGTACACACACACATACATACACATACACACACACACAATTCTGATGAGGATACTTCAAAATCAGAATCTTCTCCAATAAACATAGACGACACCTATCACGAAAGTTTTTAGGGGTACAAGCTGAGCCTATTAATTTCCAGCTGATTATAGGGTCATGCCCTTCCTCCTTCATTTCCCAGAATCTACGTGATAGTGCCGTCTGGAATCTTTGGTTAGGGTTCGAAAACGATATATATATATATATATATATATATATATATATATATATATATATATATACTTACGATCAGGATGGACCGGCATAAAACAGTAATTACAAGGTGGTGACACGCTCTTCAAAACCCCTAGTATCCTGCTCAGGAGCCCTGCTACCGGATGTAGTTTATCGTCATACCCAGGAAAGATATTATACAGGCATGGATTAATATCGTATTATAAACGGCTAACCGTAACCGAAAAAGCATTTTCTGATATCGTAAGTCTCAACTGAGTTTTGCAATCGTATCTTTCAATAACAATACACGATGCTTAGGTGGAAGCATTCATTATGCATATTATAAAATGTTATTGTCCTGACCATGAGACCGGAGTTCTAATTTTGATTTGTCAAATTTTTGATTGCATAGTGACCTGACGAGATGAATCCAACAAGTAACCTTCTCTCGAAGTGTATGAAAAAGATACGATGGATTGGCCAAAGATTTAGGAGTGAGATCGGGTAGACAAAACAAGGCTTGTCAACGGGTGGATGCCTTCTTTCTGAGGATCTAGCACAGGCAAGGGATGTAAAATACCCGAGTGGTATCCTGGTTCATGTTAAGTTCACTGTGTTGGATCTCTTAGCCTTTGTTAAGGTAACCAGAATATATATGTGTACACACACACATGCACACATATACATACACACACACACACACACACACACATATACATTATACATATGCACCCACACACATACATATAAAAAAATATAAAAAAAATAATGAATATTATAAAAAAGAGTATTTAAATAGCTAAAAAATATTTTCCCACATAAATACATATATACACACATACATATATACATATATACATATGTACACACATATATACAAATATGCACATACACACACAAACATACACATATACATAAAAATTATAAAAAGAAAAATTAAAAATTAAAAATTAAAAAATTAAAAATGAAACAAATTTTTAAAAAACTTAAAATTTAAAAATTAAATTTAAAATTTAAAATTAAATTTTAAAATCCGCCCTATGACGGCACTTATTAATGAATTCCTTCCTAAGATTCAAAATGAGGTGAAAATATCTGGTCCGGCAGGTGTTTCAAAACATTGCAGATTAGAACCGGCCGTCATCCTGTTACTGCGATACAAATAATAAAATCTTTTGTTCGATTGTGAGAACTCTGACTGGTACAACGTCGTCTCTTGGAATATAACGAATGACAGTACTGGTATCTAAGGAGCTGCAACTATACGATAGCCATATTGTTACCCCGTCAGAGACTAGCTTAGGTGATGAAGATAGCTTACCTGAGAGAGGTGGTGGCTACACGTTTTACAAGAAGAGCAAGAGGAAGAGATTATAAAGAATGAACTTTGCACTCAAGAGCTCCCTCGTAAAAAGCTAGAAGATTTAGCAACTGATGTAAATGATTGCTTGAGGACAATGCCAGTTGGAAGTAATGAAAGTATATTCTATGATCGCCGAAAGGTCTATCATTCAACTAACTGACTGAATTAATCTCCATATTATGGAGAGTTCCATCTCCAAATCTTCGTGCAGACTTCTATTTGCTGAGTTAGCACGGTTACTTCACCGATTTGGAAAATTAAACGCTAGTCAGCCAAATAGTCTCGTGTAACTAATACAAAGAATGCGCGTTGTGGTGCAGTGGATATCGACTCGGAACGACAAACCGGGGATCTGAGTTCGAATTCCAATTGATTTCATGACATTCACTTACGCACAAATACCCCTGGGAAAGGTATTAATCCGTATTTTTCTTCCAGTTATGGACTAAATAATAAGACAGATTGAGTTCTATAGCAGACTAGGCAGAAGATTATATCGCCATTGCTTTTTGCGGTAGACTGGTTGCCAACCAATTCGAATTCGCAAACACTGGGTTGTCTTCGCGTTTAGTAGGCTGGTGAGTTGTCACGGAAATGAGTTGACCGGTCCCCTCCCTATTCGAGACACCGCAGACTAAATGCATAAGAAATTATGATGAAATGCATACGAAATTTTGATGAAAAAATACCATTAAAACGTGTCAGTAGTGGTTGACAATTCTTTTTAGATGTGCCTTTCAGGACGTAGGTGATCTGGCCTTCCACGTCTCCCAATTTCTGGTAGCTCTTAGCACGCTTTCTTCTGTTACACTACACAACTCCCGTTCTGCCATCCACCCGCTTCGGCCAGTCAAGTATGTTACACGCTGTTTTTCCCTGTCTCTCTTTCCCTCTATCTGTCCTGTTAGTACCAGATTCTCTAAGCCTTCCTTCTTCATTGCATGTCCCAGAAACTTTAGCTGTCTCTTCCTGATGCTCAGTATTAATCTCCTCTTTGTTTGCATCCTTTCCAAAACCTCATCATTGCTCACATACTCGGTCCATGATATCTGCAGCATCCTTCTGTAGAACCACATTTCAATTGCTTCAATTTTTTTCTGCATCTTTGATGAGATTTTCCAGCATTCACTGACATATTGAAGAACAGACATTACACAGCAATCCAGTACTCTCTTCTTTGTTTCTAGTGAAATTTTCCTTTCTCTTAATACTCTACTTAGCTTCTGGAATGCGTCCTTGGCTATTCCATTTCGCCTTCGGATATCAGTGTCGTACTTTCCGTTTTCTGGTATTTACATTTTTATACTTGCTTGATTTTAATATCCCAACCTGCAATTGGCATTTTGGGCTCCTCTTTTTACTAATAACAATGCATTCGGGTTTCTTAAGAAATTAAAATATGATTACATATATTGTTTAAGTGTAATTAAAAGCAATAGAAAAAAAATGAAATAAGTTATTCGACTTCTATGGTCCTTGTCCCAAGTGATCATGGCTCTCCGCAGCGTCCTATCCTTTGTATTTCTTTGTATTTTTTTTTATCCCTGGTGCCCCCTAGGTGTGAATTTACATGAGCTACTAGAATAGTAACTAGGTACAATCCTTTTAATGGGAAACCAATAAAATGTAACCGCAATTTCTACTCTAACAGCTTCTTTTCACGCACTTCCCACCCGTGGAATTCCCTTCCATGTACTTGCTTCCACGACAGCTACAATCTCCAGGAATTTATATGTAAGGTCAATAGACACCTCATATCACACTAACTCATCCATTCTCACAAGCTCTTTTTTTATTTACTCCACCCCCATCCTCGGTATCCTCATCCGTCTGTTACCCTCCTCCTAACATTTCCTATAACTAACCCCTCTTTCTCATCACTTTCCTCTATGTAATCCCCATGCGCAACAGTGGCAGTAGAATGCCTTGCTTGGGATGAGATGATTAAAATATATATATCTAAACGTATTTATAAATGAAACTTTGTCTCTGTGTGTGTCTGTGTGTGTGTATCCGTTACCTATAGACTCCGAAACGGCTGAACCGATTTTCTTGAAAATTTACACAGTTGTACTATAAGCATCTGCGAGTGTTCTTAGCTAGGTTTTGTGTCGAGGTACCCGCGATAAATATCGAAAATCGATAATCGAAAAAATCGGGTTATAGAAGAAGTGGTCCGATTTTAATTAAATTTGATACATTCATAGACAAAGACATAAGAAACGATATTCAGAAGTTTCAAGGTTGCAGTTCTTACAATAGTGCAGAAAATTGATAATATATATATATATATATATATATATATATATATATATATATATGTGTGTGTGTGTGTGTGTGTGTGTGTGTGTGTGTGTGTTTATCTGTCTGTGTGTCCTTTATACAAACCCACAATTTTTATACGATTCTCACCAAACTTCACACATATATTCTTTAGGCAGAGTCTGAGCTCCAGAACTATGGATTAGTTTTAAAGCTTTCAGTACAGCCGAGCAACGCCGGGCTATACTGCTAGTATATATATAAATCCGTCCCTGTTTTGTCAACCATTTGTATTCGCTCGTTTGTTAGGTTATTTTCTGCTATTTTTCAGTATGTCCTGTGAGCATTAAATTTTCCATACCCTCTTTCCTCGTTATATTCTTGAGAAATTTCAACTATCTTTTGCTGAATATAAGAATAAACGTCTATTTTGTTTCATATGGAGGAAGAAGGTTTGATGAGTCAACGGCCAAGCAATTAGAGATGTGTGTTGTGGATTGGAATGAGAAATGAGAGAGCCGAGTTCAAACTCCAGTCGAATTAGTTTCATTCACTTACACACAAATACCCTTGGGAAATATATTAATCCATCTCTTCTTCCTCCAACTATTGGTTAAATAGCAGGGCAGATTAGGTTCCAAATCCTTGATTGGCTAGCGGTCTACCCCAAAAAATAATGGCAACCAATTACGGTAAAACCTTCCGCTTAGCGAGTCATGTTTTGAAAGAGACATGATTGCCCGAGCGTGTCTCACGTATGATAATTAACTGACTGTCTCAATAAAAGCCAACGGGAAACCACTTCATTATCAATCCGAAGATCCTTCATGATTATTGACCATTTTATGAAAGAAATACTAGTTGAAATTAAATACGAATTGAAAATGCTTCCCCGAAATGTTGAATATTATTACATTTAATAGTACTCGTGTAATAAAAAGCAATAGAAATACGATGAAATAAATACTAGTCGAGGCCTGCCATTGCTTCATTTGAAAAAAAATCAAACAAGATTGTATCTAATACTACTAAATGCGAATATTAAATATCCGTTTTAAAAAAGACAAGAGAAATAAACAAAAGTTAGACAAAGCAAAACTTAATGATAATTGACAATGTTTCATCAAAAACATCTCATCTCGTAGAAAGAATTAAATTCTATGTGAATTGCAGTGAAGGTTGAGGTGAAATAGAATGTGATTTGCATGATTGGAGAAGCCGCCTTGAATAATATGAGAAAAACAAAAACATCTGAAAAGCAATTGAGATTATTAGTTCTAAGTAATGTCTCAAATACATGAGTCTTTAATTAAGGAAAAAAAGTTTCATTTTCAAACATTTCAATTAAAATGGCTGGTCATTCTGAAAGAGATTTTAGAATAGAACTAAAATGAACGTCCATAGACGAATTTAATTATGATGGCGATCAAGTACAATGATCAAATGCTTTTTGTCAATTTCCGATCGTTTTATTTATTTTTCATTTTATTAACTTTTTCTTAATTTTGATTTTATTTCTTCAGTAATTCATTTATTTTTCACGTCTTCGTTTTTCTTTCTTAGTTTTTTACTTTTTTATAAGTACTGTTGCCACATCTGGTGAGGGGCCCCTGCTATTCTCCTCGGGCTTCTTGACAAAATACAGCGAAGAATCTGTAATGTGATCGATACCGACTCAGCTGACCGCCTGCAGTCACTCTCTCACGGCGTGACGTGGCTTCCCTGTGCCTCTTCTATAAATACTTTCATGGCTTCTGCTCTGATGAACTTAAACCACTGGTACCCCCTACGTGTGAGTTTGCACGAGATACTAGATTGGCAATTGGGTCCCACCCTTTTACAGTGAAACCGATGAAATGTAACCGCAATTTCTACTCCAACAGCTTCTTTTCTCGCACTTCCCGCCTGTAGAATTCCCTTCCGCATTCTTGCTTCCCCGACGGCTACAACCTCCATGAGTTTAAATGTAAGGTCAATAGACACCTACTAACACACTAACCCTCCCATTCTCTCCAACTCTCCCCTATGTACATCCTAACTCATCTATCGCCCTGTGTAACCCCCTGCGCTATAGTGGCAGTGGAATACTTTGCTTGGGGTGACATGATTTAAAAAAAAAAGGGTTATTTCATTTTTTCTTATGTTTTTTATATATTTTTTTTCTCTTTAGATATATTTGATCATCATTGGCGTCAATCGGTCTCTTTCTCTCTCTCTCTCTCTTTCTCTCTCTCTCTCTCTCTCTCTCTGTTTTATTATGTTGATAGTTATTTATCCACCCCTCCTACTTAGTTCATATTTATCTATATACGTACTTCTCTGTCTGTTCGTCATTCTCTCTCGCTCTATATATATATAGATATATATACATATGAATTATTTTTGCCGATACTCGTATTTAAGTAGATATTGTGTTTTTAATTAAACAGTATTTTTATATTTATATCTACCGGCCTGATTATTTACGATAAATTTTTATTACGAAAATGTGTGCTATCCACCAGGATTCGAACCTGCGGCCCCTATTACATAGGGGAAGCATACCATTTGATCTGGTACCGTCGTGACCACTCGACCATGAATAGCCTCTTGATCAGACGAGGTTTTTTTCATGCTTATGTGTTATGATAAAAACCTATATATATATATATATATATATATATATATATATATATATATATATATATATATATAATTATAACAATGTTAATAGTAGCAAAAATAATTCTGCGAATACTAGTAATTGTTAAACTATATTTAAGTTCGTCTTGAAAAACTCACCGGGAACAAACTCGGAGAGAAAAGGAAGGGAAGTAAAAAAAAGAAAGAAACGAAGTACATGAACAAAAGTCAAATACTCGTAGGAAAGAAAAAAAACCCAAGACGAAAACCCTCACACTAAAGCTCTCGATACAAAAGCGTAGCAACAAAGACAGAAAAACAAGACAGTATATATATATATATATATTAGTAGTAGTAGTAGTAGTAAAAACTAAAAAAAATAACACGCCACAGTTCGTAGCATTTACTTTTTAGCAGTGCGTAGTAGAGTAATATTTAATAGAGGTATATCTCACGGTGTGGTACTGGATATCAGTCAGTTAAATGCCATACGTGATACACGCTTGGGTGATCATGTTTCGAAAGAGACATGACCGACTGGGCAGAAGATTATCTCGCAGTAGGTTGCCATAACGTTTTGCGGTAGACCAATGCTATAGAACCCAATCTGTCCTAAAACGAAGCTGCTGTCAATTAACCACCACAGACAACTGCACCCTCCCCGCGCCATTAACATAGAACAGGCTTGCCTCGAGGAGAGTAAATCACTACGCCTGCTTGGCCTGACACTCTCAGCAGACCTCAAGTGGAATGACTACGTCGAATCCATTGCTAACTCCGCTGCTATGAAAGTCGGCTTTCTGTGCAGGGCCCGGAAATTCTTTCCGCCTCAATCTATCCTGCACATATATAAATCTACCGTCCGCCCGTGTATTGAATACTGCTTCCACATCTGGTCGGGGGCCCCTGCTATTCTCCTCGGGCTTCTTGACAAAATACAGCAGAGAATCTGTAATGTGATCGATACCGACTCAGCTGACCGCCTGCAGTCACTCTCTCACGGCGTGACGTGGCTTCCCTGTGCCTCTTCTATAAATACTTTCACGGCTTCTGCTCGGATAAACATAAATCACTGGTGCCCCCTAGGTGTAAATTTGCACGGGATACTAGATTGGCAAATAGGTCCCACCCCTTTTCAGGGAAACCGATGAAATGTAACCGCAATTTCTACTCCAACAGCTTCTTTTCTCGCACTTCCCGCCTGTAGAATTCCCTTCCGCATTCTTGCTTCCCCGACGGCTACAACCTCCATGAGTTTAAATGTAAGGTCAATAGACACCTCCTAACACACTAACTCGCACCCATTCCCTCCAACGCTCTCCCTACGTACCTCCTAACTCGTCTATCACCATCCCTCTGACATTTCCTATACCCAATCGCTCTATGTAACCCCATGCGCTATAGTGACAGTGGAATGCCTTGCTTGGGGTGATATGATATATATATATATATATATATTTAGTAATATTCTTATTATTAGAGTTTATAATCAAAATATATATACCGATGTATATATATATATATATATACGAATACATACCTATATATATATAAATACATCTGTATATATATTTATATATCTATATTTACAGACACATGCCTATATATAGAGAGAGCACACATCCGGTTCATCGCTTTTGTTCGGTCGGTATCACCACAGTGCTATTCGTGTATTTATTATTATTTACAGTCAATTTATGCTTATAGAATCGGAATTTCTATTGATTCTCTCTTGAACCAAAAATATTTACCAACGCCTCCTGGATTAATGTTAGCTTTGTAAATTATACATTAGGTTACGCATTTATCGTAAAGTGGGCAGATCGTATTTTTTCGGCATTTACAATTATTTTTGGTAGGGTTATGTGCCTTATAGTGTCATTGATATCAACTCGGAACGACAATTCGAAGACCCGGGTTCGAATTCCAGTTGAATTCCTTGCATTATCTTACGCACAAATACCCTTCAGAAATGTATTAATTCGTCTCTTCCCTGTTGCAGAAAGCAAAGGCAAACTACTGCGGGATAATCTTCTGCCTAGTCAATCATGTCTCTTTCAAGACATGATCGCCCAAAGCGTGTATCACGTATGGCACTTAACTAACTGACTGTTATTGATAATAATTCGTCAAACAAATCAATATTTAATGAAAAATATCTATGAGGATGCATTAAGAAATTATGGCCATAAAAACATTTTACAATATAATTCTCAACCAAACAGACAAATTAAAAACACCAATAGAAAACGAAACATTATCTGGTTCAACCCACCATTTAATTTAGAGGTAAAGACCAAAATAGGACAAATATTTTTGAACTGATAGATAAGCACTTTCCAAAAAAATCAGAACCAAACAAAATTTTTAACAGAAACACAATCCAACTAAGTTATAGTTGCACTAGTAATTTAGATAGTTTCATAAAAAAAAAAACGCCAGAAACTAAAATAGCGTCGTACAAAGCAAAACCACTATCAAAGAATGCAACTGCAGGGACAAAAATAAATGTCCACTTCAAGGATTCTGCAACACAAAAGAACTCATTTACAAGGCAAATGTACATGACCCAAATGGCCAAAATAAAATATATTTTGGCTTAAGCAAAGACATCTTTTAGACCAGGTGGTTTAATCACAGGTCTAGATTCCAAATAGAAAAATTAAAAAACGCTACAAAGTTGGCTAGCCATGTGTGGGAATTAAAATCAAAATATTGAAAAGACCCAGATATAACGTGGAGCATTGTAAAAACAGCCAAGCCTTACAACGGTAGCAAAATATGTAGACTGTGCCGAGAAGAAAAATTAGAAATTATGTTATTCCAAAATAAAAACGAACTTTTAAATGAAAGAACGGAAATTATGACTAAATGTATCCACACTAAGAAATACCTCTTAGGTTCATACAGCCATGGATACAAACGGCATAATTCGTTTGAATTTAAAAATTGCACTTTCAAAAATTCCCTGCCACGTGAGCGTTCAAATAAAACACCGTTACAAGAGAGTTCTTAAAAAGAAAAACGGTAAACAGTAAAATCAGTTATTAAAAATCGCCTGAAGACACCACTGATGGTAGAAGCTTGGGTAGCGAAATAATTCGTTTAAAAATGAATATATATATATATATATATATATATATATATATATATATATATATATATTAAAATCGTTTCACCTCAAGCATGGTGACAGAATATCTAATACGAACATTTCAGATTGTATTGGTGTCTATCTGGGAACAGTGCAAAGGATTCACAAAGAGTTGGATGAATTTAACGTGATGTTATTATGAAGCTAGAGCAACTCGGAAAACTTACTATGATCGTTCTGATAAGAAAACCCGCCAGTGTTTATTGGTGAGGGCCTCATACTCAAAACAGAGGTTTACATAGTATACAGAGGGCCTCATACACAACACAGATGGCCTCATTCTCAAAACAGAGGCCTACATAGTATACACAGGGCCTCATTCCCAACACAGAGTCCTACAGAGTATACACAGGGCCTCATTCTCAACACAGGGGCCTACATAGTATATACAGTGCCTCATACTCAACAGACAGGCCTACATAGTATATTCAGGGCCTCATTCTTTACAAGAAATGCCTCATACTCAACACAGAGGGCCTCATTCTCAAAACAGATTCCTACATATTATACACAGGGCCTCATACTCAACACTGAGGCCTACATAGTATACACAGGGCCTCATTCTCAACGCAGAGTACCTCATACTCAAAACAGAAGGCCCTCATACTCAACACAGAGGCCTACATCAAGTGACTTAAAGAGATAGCAATCCTCTGGATCAAGGGGGTCGCTTCTGGAATATCCTATATCTCGCTACAGGTCTCTGCACCATGTCACACAAGCAGGTGAGCCGAGTCATGGCTGTCAGACAATTTCTGTGATCACATCACCCCTTTATATCTGGCCCCCTAAATGCAATTCTCTAGTTCATTACGTGAGAGTTGCAGTTGAACAAGAGACCACCAAAACTCCTTGTGACACCAAAGATGAACTGAAGGCAAAGCTTACGGCGGCATTCACTGACTTAAACAAGAAGAGTGTTCAGAAGATTCTGAAGTCACCTGAAGACCAGAGTTGAAGCTAATGGTAGTTTTATCAAATAAAGATATTTTTTGTGTAATTTTAGTAAATATATCTGTTAAAAATGTGATGTCAGTGTTATTTTCATTTTTATGTAATTCAGACAACAATTTAACCATCTCACCCTGTATATTATGGTATGCACATATACATACAAGTATGCGCTCAAAATTCTCCAAACTGCAATCCTCTTGATTATAATCTGTGGGTCACATGAGACCACCAAAACTCCTTGTAACACCAAAAACGAACCTAAGGCAAAGATTATGACAGTATTCACCAACTTTAACAAAAAGATCGTCCAGAATAAATGCAAGAGATTTCTAAATCATCTGGGGGTATTTTTCTAAGTGTAGCTTAGATGGAACACAAGTCCTCAAGTATTGGGCACCCAGTGAGGATTCAACTCAATTGTAATTATTCTAATAGAGTAAGCTTTTTCTAACTATTACACCACCATGAGGTTCCCATTTATCTCTATATGGATCGTATATATGATCTCCATTTGCGGTTTGGTGTGAATTTGAGTTTCATTAGGCAATCGATGCAAGTCACCTCTTTGCGTGTGTAACGTGATTCTGACTGGAAAAACTCGGGTTCTGATTGGTAATGACATGAGACTGGCTTGGGAGTTTAGATTCAATATCTCAAAATCTAAGCCAGTGCCAGGCCCCGTTTTCCCATTGAGTTGGAAAGCGGGAAGTCACTTTGAAACCTAATATTGCTGTCTTTGCGCGGAGGCAGAAAGGTTAAACATCATTGATGAGGTAACAGACAAGAATTATTCACGAGGAATAGGACATTTGAAAATATCTGCCCAGCGAACACAATTAGCAATTTGACATTTGTTACTTTTGGGAGCCGTTAATCTGGAAGGATCAAGCAATAATTCCATTGGTACGACCTGAGAGATGAGATCGAACGCAGAGTTCAGCGGAAGGTCACGTGTTCAGTGGGGAGGTCAAGGAAAGATAACCCGAAGAATGGAAACGCTCGAAAGGGTGTATATAAAAAAAGAAAGAGAGAGAGAGAGAGAGAGAGAGAGAGAGAGAGAGAGAGAGAGAGTGAGAAAATGGCCTCTAAGAATTCACTGCATAATGTATGTTTGGATTTCGATTAATTCCGTTCTTTCCAGAATTCTCTTAATGGAATATTTAATTACCTGAAAGATAGCAAATACCACTGCGGACAATTTGATGCTCTGGGAAATGAACCCAAAAAAAGGCAGAAGATAAGGAAACAAATCCATATTTTATTCAATAAAGTTTACACAAAAAATGCAAAAAAAATTCATTCCTAAATGCAGAAATTTATCTATTTCATTTATAGTAACTTCAATTTTTCATATATATATATATATATATATATATATATATATATATATATAGTTAGTTAGTTAGTTAGTTAGTTAGTTTTTGGTCATAATTAAATTAGACCAGTACACAGCTGTACAAAAAAGTGTTCAATATATTTATATTGTAGAACTTTTTTATATTTTCAATTTCGAATTGAGTTATTTCCGCGAATCAGGTTTTAACCATTCGGAATTTTTTATGCGATATACAACAACTGATTTTTCCGTTTTTCAAACGCAAGAACAGGGATTTTTCAAACAACTAAAACTTCTCAAAATTATGGAATTTTTCTCCTGGCACAATCGGCATAGGTTACCACCGTCATATGGTTTGACTATTTTCACTATGCTCCAAGTCTTATCAGGGTCTTTCCCATATTTCAATTTTAATTTCCACACGTGTCTAGCCAGTTTGGTACAATATTTGTGGTTTTCTAGTTTAAATGTAGACTTATGATTATGCCATCTGATTTTAAAAGTGTCTTTAGTAAATGCCAAATATGTTTTACTTTAACCATTTATGTCATGTACCTCTGCTTTGTAAATAGCTCCTTCTGTGTTACAAAGTCTATTAGGTGGGCATTTATTTTCGTTAATGATGTTATTTTGTACGTTGTTTTTTAGGTTTCTGGCGTTTTATGTTTTATGTAACTGTCTAAATTACAAGTACAGCTATAACTTATTTTCAATTAATTTCTGTTAAATTTTTTTTAATTCTAAATTTTCCTGGAATTGTTTATTGCACTGGAGCTTCTGTCGCGAATGTAAAGCAATACAGAATTTCTATTGTGTCATGGTTCTCTTTTTCTCACAGACGGTGCCAAACTGACCCTATTAATCTGTGCTGGTGACAACATCGAAAACAAACAACATTCAGGATCACCTTCATGCCCATATATATATATATATATATATATATATATATATATATATATATACACACAAGGTACCCATAACGTCCGTGTGCACTTTAAAGATATTATGACTTTATTTTTATTTGAGATAGAACTAACCTGTAAAAATGAGCTTGAACAATTAAACTTGAAAATAATATAGTGTTTCAACAATATGGAGTTCGTTGTCCCTTTACTCTGCATGTTAGTTTCTCAATCAGGAATTTAAGGGGTGGACCATTTTATTGGCATCTACGTTCGCCAGATTTGACTCCGTTAGATTTTTTTTATGAGGACTTGGGAAAACAATTGTTTATGCAATGAAACTTAGTTCATTAGAAGATTTGAAAACTAAAATAACTAATGTGATTTCAGGCATTACTGTAAATCAGTGAACTGCAAAATCGTTTTACCCTTTGTATTGCTAATGATGGAGGACGTGTGGAAATTTCAATAAAATTTCAATAAAACCTTAAAAAATATAGATTTACTTCTTTCTAATCCTTTATACAAATTATTTCTATTGCAAATACAAATAAAGTTATAATTCTTTTAAGTGCACACGAACTTTATGGACCCGCTGTATATATTTTATAGTTTTAAGATTTGTTATATTCATCAAGAAAGTTATTCAATATCAGAGATGAAGCTTATGTAAATCTAAAAATATAAAACTGGCCACCGAATTCAACACCGAGATCGAGTGAGGCAACGTGAGTGAGTAACCGGTATGAACGTCGGGTGCCTGTTTTTTTGTTTGTTTCTTTTTTTCGTCGTTGACACACGGTCCTCTGTTTTGGGCAGCTAGGAACTACTGTCTTATACAGACAAACCTACTTTGTCTCTAAAAAAATATTTTTTATATTCCAAGAAATTTTTATCTAAAACAAACAGACTTTCTCTTCGGACGTGCCGCATGTTGTGAACAAACACACCACGTGATGTAAACACAAAAAAAATATTCGGACGCTATCGTGAAATACGTTTCTAATTCAAATTTAAAAATCACTTGTTTCTGAGAAAGGACCGAGGGCGATCTGAAATATAAAATACAATAATAAAAATAAACAAATACTGTCCCAAAAAAGTACATTTTTAAATTCAAAACTTTTTAATATTCTTTCCTATATATATATATATATATATATATATATATATATATATATATATATATATATATTATTATGGTGCCCTCCCACGAAAAATGAATTCTTCCTTTTTTTATATATATGATTACCTGCGTGACTTTTCGGAAAGCATCTGACAGCAGTTAACGATAGCTACTACGCAGCTACGTAGCTAAAGCCAGCTACTAGTCAGGCAATAAGCAGTGTAACTGTACCGTTGGGACTTACTTATTTCTAGTTACTTATTACTAACGCTTATTTGTATCTATGTTCTTGTTATACTTATATACTGTTTTAAACCTACCTTCTGTGTTCGACGTCTTACATCCGTACAAACCGGTCACTACAGCTTTGCGGCGAAGTTTCGCAACAACAACTCCACATCAAATTGGCTACGAAGATCCACAAGACGTACCTGACTGTTGTATTTTTGATTATATATATATATGGTGCTTCAAAAATAGATGATCAGGTGCTTCAAAAATAGATCAGGACTGTGTTTCTTATAATATATTATTATAATAACTCCCTATGAACATATGTTCGGATGCTTGGTTTCTGGGTTATAGGCTTTTCAAACATGTACTAACCAGAATGCCTTTATTTTCTACATCCGACACATACATTTTTTTTTCGGGTGCCCTATAGTAAGTGTTCAAAATGTGCACCCTCTGCCCGAATGCAGGCAGCACATCGACGTCTCATGGACTCGCGAACACTCTCCCAAATTTCTGGCGTGTTTCGTATTGTCTCACACCCTGCTACAATTTGGTTGCCGAGAGTGTCTACATCATCAACTGGAGACAAATACACACGTCCCTTTAAATGGCTTCACAGGTAGAAATCTAAGGCGTTTATGTTCGGTGAGAGTAGAGGCCATGCAATTGGTCCATTTCCTTCTATCCCCAACCAGTAAACTTTCGATCTTGGTACCTGCGGACTGTGTGACTGAAGTGGGCGGGCGAACCCTCATACATGAAGTGCAGTTGTCAACGAGTGATCAGTGGAACATCGTTCAAGAAATCAGGTATGTTGTTTTCCAGAAAGCGCTTGTACACATCACATGTAATCCTGTTCGGAAGTACATAAGATCCTAATAACCAATCACTAACAACACCAGCTCAGATATTGACTGAGAACCGCTGTTGGTGACGTGATAGAACAATTGCATGTGGATTTTCCTTTGTCCATAGATGCTGATTGTCGAAGCTGAATATTCCATCCCGTGTAAAGATAACGAAGGTAGGAAAGTTTGGAATTGCACTACATGACCTTAAGAACCATTTACAGAACCTAAAATTTATGTGTGTGTTCTTTATTAGTGAAAAGGGACACACATATAAATGATCTTCCACCATCCATAGATAACAAACGTGTTGTTTTTTGTATTTAAATGAAAAACATTTTCACAACTAACATCTAGCATTGCCTGATGACGAAATAGAAATATCGAAATATAGAAATTTCCGTGTCGTAATGATTTTTTAATTTATAATTATATGATTATATTATACTTTACAGTATTTATTGTATTGAGCACATTTTAAAAACAAGTAAATGCCAGAGAACTCAAAATCGTAAAACCTTGTGTCCTCTTTACCTGAATTTATATATATATATATATATGTGTGTGTGTGTGTGTGTGTGTGTGTGTGTGTGTGTGTGTGTGTGTGTGTGTACTATAGGAAAGATTTTCTTGTGGTAGCTGTTTAGAAAAGTACTTATTTATAAGACCAGTCACACAATGTCAACAAATATTTATTCTTAATAACTTCTACTCCTCCGTGACAATTCATTCTACTTCAGTGTACCATGTCCGTTCAGGACGTTGGCAATTATTGCCCTTCACAATTTCCTTACCATTAAGATTCTTAATAAATTTTGTGTTTTTTAATCAATTTCTCTGTGTAGGGCCAGGAAGTTTTTTCCCCTTGAAACAATCCTGCGCATATGAAAATCTACTATCCGCCCGTGCATTGAATACTGCTGCCACGTCTGGTCGGGTGCTCCTGCTATCCACCTAGGTGTCCTTGACAAAATCCAACGGAGAATCTGTAATGTGATTGATCCCAACTTAGTATCTCAGATACAGTCACTTTCTCACTGGCGCCATGTGCCTTCCCTGTCCCTCTTCTACAAATACTTTCACGGCTTCTGCTCCGATGAACTTAGCTAAACTACTGCCCCTATATTTAAATTTACTCCAGCCACAAGATTAGCAACTAGGTCCCACCCTTTTACTGTGAAACCAATAAAATGTAAACGCAAATTCTACTCCAATAGCTTCTTTTCTCGCACTTCCCGCCTGTGGAATTCCCTTCTGTTTACTTGCTTCTCTGACAGCTACAATCTCCAAGAATTTAAATGTAAAGTCAATAGTCATTTCCTATCTCACTAACCTGCATCCTCTCTCTCATGCTCCCTTCTCCGTCCACTCTACTCTCATCAGTATTCTCATCCTTCTCTTGCCCACTTCCTGACACCCCCTATAACCTGTCACTCTTTCTCATAACCTTCCTCCTATGTAACCTCCGGCCAACCAGTGACTGTAAAATGCCTTGCTTGGGGTGATATGATCATAAAAAATAAAAAGGAGATAGATAGATAGATAGATAGATAGATAGATAGATAGATAGATAGATAGATAGCCCGAGAGCTACAATCTCCAAGAATTTAAATGTAAAGTCAATAGTCATCTCCTATCTCACTAACCTGCATCCTCTCTCTCATGCTCCTTTCTCCGCCCACTCCACTCTCATCAGTATTCCCATCCTTCTCTTACCCACTTCCTGACACCTCCTATAACCTGTGACTCTTTCTCATAACTTTCCTCCTATGTAACCCCCTGCAAAACAGTGGCAGTAAAATGCCTTGATTGGGACGATATGATTATTAAAAAAAATTAATTTTGTTCGGCCACCTATTTCTTCAAGTTCACTAGGGTCGCTTATACTTCGTTTTTCTCTTTACAGTTCGTCCTGTAAGTTTCAAATTTTCCAAACCCCTATTTCCCCATTAAGTGCCCAAAAATTCTCAACTGTCTCTTCCTAATGTTAACTATTAGTAACGTTTTTGCTTCTATTTTTCCTAAAACTTGATCGTTACTCACATGTTCGGTACATGGTGATGTCAGTATGGTTCTGTAGAACCACGTGTCTGCTGCTTTTCATCTCTTCTAACATTCACTGACATATAGAATGACTGATATTAAATAAGTTATTCTTTTCTTTTCTTTGTTTCTACCGATTTTTGTTTCTCAATACTTTGCTTAGTCTTGGGAATGCATCCTTAGCTATCCTAATGCGCCTTCAAATTTTACCCTTACCTTTCTCTGCAAAAAAAAAAAAAAAAGAAAAAAAAAGCTTCCCAGATATTTAAATTGTTGGACTTGTTTAATTTTGGAATGTCTAAAAGAAAATTTCACTAGAAACAAGAGAGAGTACCAGATTGCTAGGCGATGTCAGTTCTTCAATATGGCAGTGAATGTTAAACAATATCATCAAGGATGAATAAAAAACTTGAAGTAGCTGAAATGTGGTTCTGCAGAAGGATGCTGCGGATATCGTGGTCTGAGCATTTGATCAATGATGAGGTTTTGGAAAAGATGGAAACGAAAAGGAAATTAATACTGAGCATCAGGAAGAAACAGCTTTTTTTAAAAGTTCCTAGGACATGCAACTGTACTCTAACAAAAAAAAAGTTCTTGGAACATGCAACTGTACTCTAACAAAAAAAATAAATTGTCTTCCTTTGTTCGAAAGTGGGGGGGGGATAAGGATTTTAATCACATCCGGTTTTGGAAGCAGGGCATTCTGGGACAGCAAAGTCGGCCATGACACCAAGTTGAGCAGGATAGTTTTCCAGGGCCCATTTTTCATCCTTATGCGTTCAGCGGCTACAGTCACCATCCGACTTGTAATTAAATTAATAAACTTTTGTTAAGAGTTATCTTCTCGTTTCATCTTATTATTTTTCCCACAAATCCAGATTTTTTATCCCCTGGAAAACAAAACACTTTTTAATATTGATGAACACGTAAAAAACCGTTCTGGCAAAGTTAGAATCAGTCAACATTGATCATTGTGTATTGAAATCGATGCATACTTTATGGATGCTTTCAGTTCTGGGGTTGCCTGATACTGACGTCTGCCTTTGTACACTTTATAAACTTTGAACACCTTACGAAGATATTCCTCAGTTTCTCACTTGGAGAAGGTCAAGTGAATATGTTTGCCAATTCATAACGTTACTGCCGTCGTTCTGAAACAATTGTGTTGTGCTTTGTGCCTAATTGATTGGAAATGTCGAAGCTGTGAACAATGTCCAGCTGCTTTTTCAGATCAGTAACTACAAATGGCTGCAATTGATCCTCGGACATTTTAGGTAAGACTTTTCTTCTTCAAGGTTTGTGTCAGAATCAGAAACAACTTTACCAGAGAAGAAACCGCATCACATGAAGACTTTCAGTGGTAGCAACAACTAAATTACATAGAACATTTAACTCGAAGAGAAAATAACGACAAGATGTTGGTGTTCCATGCTACTTCAAACCAAAGGATCGAAAAGAAACTCCCCTCCCCATTTCCGTTAATGAACTCGAGAGAACTATTTTCCGGAAAAGGTTGTTCTAATAGAAAGGTTTTTATGAATTTCAACTGACATTAGCAATAGCTCTTCAATTAATGAAGATCGAATGTTTCCATATTAAGAAACGTCTAATATTACCATTATTATTGATAATTTTTGTTGGGACTTCAAGTTGGTACCAATAATATATTCTACATAGAGAAACAAAAGAAGTAAAAAAATTCTATCTGACAGTATTCAGCTGATTACAGATGAAGGTAATAATAATAATAATAATAATAATAATAATAATAATAATAATAATTAATTAATTAATTAATTCTTGCTGTACAGGATTAATGCTTGCGTACTAGAAATTACCAAGCACACATACTGTAAAAATTGTGGGTTTTTCCAATATATACATTGGAAAATATACAACGTTTACGGAAAGTGAACATTGAGAAGTTGATATGAATATCATCATCATCCTGTGGCCTCGGCCGAGATAGAACTCACTTCACCCTTCCAGTATTCCCTATTTGTCATAGCTCCTGTAAGGTCTTCCTTGGCGATAGATGTATCTCTATGTATCCTGTCTGGAAAGGTTAACTTACGAGATCGATTGTGAGATGATGGGTGCCTCCATAATACAAACGATGAAACAAGTTCATCTGTGGAACATGCACAATACCCAGCAAACCGGACACGTCTCTTTTGAACTGAGGTTGATACTCTTGGTAGGTCTCCATATATCATTTCCAGAGTTGGGTGGTTTCGCCATGAAAGATCAAGTACTCTTCTGAGAAGACGAGTATAACATCCATCTAAACGGCGTTGTTGTTTTGTTGAAAGAGTTCAAGTTTCAGATCCATAGAGTAAGATTGGTTTAAGAAGTGCGCGAAAAACTTGGATTTTGATCTTACGATCAAGACTGGATTTCCAGATCTTATCCATTTTGTTACAAGCAGTCTATGCTATGCCTTTTCTGATATCAAAGTCTGTTTCAGAATTATTGATGTGTGATCCTAGATATTTGTAGTCTTTAACGCGTTTAAGGATGTTATTCGAGAGAGTTTTAATTTCATGATTGCTGCGAATGTTAATTGGTATGAATATAACCCAAACCCCGATTACAGAGATAAGATTTGTAACAATTTTCTAGGACTTTACAGTGCACAAAAACAGGACAATCAAATATAATCGCATAGACAACGTGATAAAATTCCACAAAAACAGTTCCTGTTAACATCATAGATCCCTGCAGATCATAATGTATTTTTAAATTCTTCAAAATATTGTCAAAATACAAAGTTCATGAAATGGAAATTCAAACATGCAGTGTGTCAGGTCATCAGTAATTCCAGTAGTAGTTAGATCTCTCAAATTGATTGGAAAAGGTTTCGATAGATTCATTGAAGGGATTCCTGGTAGGCAATTCCTTGAAGAAATACAA
Organism: Ascarosepion bandense; assembly: GCA_037127315.1. NCBI lineage: Eukaryota > Metazoa > Mollusca > Cephalopoda > Sepiida > Sepiidae > Ascarosepion > Ascarosepion bandense. The sequence continues at coordinate 139,971 of JBBBDQ010000203.1, read as the reverse complement.
GACAGTGTACTTGAAGCGTGTGTGGAGTTGATTAATTTCTCTTTAATTCGGCCTTGTGTCATACTTAACCGAAATTCCTACAGCTTACAAGTTTTATCCAGAATTATCATCAGAATTATTAAATTATTATCAGGTTTTCATCAAGATGTGCGTTGTGGTGCAGTGGATATGGGCTTGGAACGAGAAATCGGAGAGCCGAGTTCGAGTTCGAATTCCAGTTGAATTCATTGCATTCACTTACGTGCAAATACCCTTGGGAAAGGTATTAATCCGTCTCTTCCCTTCAGTTATGGATTAAATAACAGGACAGATTGGGTTCTATCGCCTTGGTCGGCAACCAGTCTACCGCAGAAAGCAATGGCAACCTACTGCGGGATAATAATCTGCCCAGTCAGTCATGTCTCTTTCGAGGCATGATCGCCCAAGCGTTTATCGCGTATGGTACTTAACTAACTGACTGACTTATTTTCACAGAAGGTTGGTTGTCGGCAGGATGGAATGTGTGGAATCGTGTAAGAATAAAATATACATTTTGCATGTTAAAATAGAAATTTATTATAGGGAAAGAATAACACAAGTTGTAGAAGTTAATGTGCAATTTTTTTTTAATCATATCACCCCGAGCAAGGCGGTAACGCAACTGATGTGCACGGGCTACGTAAGAGTGAAAAGTTTGGAAAAGAGAAAGCCGGAAACCATATCCTAAACAGGAAACAAGGGATGAGCTTCTTCACCCGTTCAATAGACGTTGGTGGAGTGTGAACCGGGCGATAGTTTAAAGAAAAATTATTAAGAAGTTAAAGGTAGATTTCATACAAAATGTCGTAGTAGTAATTGTTGAAAGAGATAAGGAGAAAGAGAACAAGGTGCGACCTGACCTTATCTCCGGGTTGATTTGAAGTTGGTTACATTTTAATTGTTTTGTCGTCTCGCGGCTCCCATCTGAGTCTCTGACGCTGTGAAGTCATTTATATGTCCTTTTGAATTTCGCACTGGATCGCTAAGTCCTTCCAAGTTTTACAAGTCGCTCCCATTGGTCAAAAACCATTTTAACACCTACTTGCGAAATCTAATTTCGACTTATTCGTTAAACACATGGTCAATCCTTTTTCTATTTGGGAGAACCAGGATTTCACACATCGTTGTGAATTTTTGTAAAAGTGAAGAAGAAGGTTGATTTTAATTAATTTCTTATCCGCTACATACTTACACGTACAGCACACACATTACGAAAAGCCTAATTTATTTAAAAAGTGTGTAGTGTAAGGATTTGGTTTACAAAAAAAAAATCAGTGGAAAAAGTCATGAAGCCATTTCTTAACTTAGATTTCTGGTTGGGATCCAGAAGGAAATGTGCAAACAACAGAAAGCAAATGAAATAATAATAATAATAATCATAATAATAATAATAATAATAATAATAATAATAATAATAATAATAATAATAATAAAGACCATTGTTTATATATATATATATATATATATATATATATATATATATATTCTGATGAAGGACCGAGGACGGTCTGAAATATAAAATATAATAAAAATAAACAAATACTGTTAAAAAAAAAGTACATTTTTAAATTCAAAACTTTTTATTAATATTCTTTCCTATATATATATATATATATATATATATATATATATATATATATATATATATATACTCATATAATTATGAATTAGAAGTACATTGCGAAACGGAAATTTCTATGTTTCGAGATTTCTATCTCGTCATCAGGTAATGTTGGATGTTGGTTACGAAACTGATTTACATTTTTCTTACATTGCCTGATAACGAGATAAAAATCTCGAAACATAGAAATTTCCGTAACGCAATGTACTTTTAATTCATAATTATATGATTATATTAAGCTCTACAATATTTATTGTATTGAGTACTTTTTATAAAAAGTAAATGCCAGGGAACTCAAAATCGTAAAACCTTGGTCCTCTTTACCTGGATATATATATATATATATATATATATATATATATATATATATATATATGAGGACAGCACATTAACCACGTCTTCTTCTATCGACGGGAAGTGTATAGAATGAAGAACTTTTGTTTCACTAAATTTTACTGAATTTTTCTAAATTTTGGCTAGTTATTTCTAAGCTCGATTCTCTTTGGAACCCTCTTAAATTCATTTTATTGTTGAAATAAAACGTACGCTCCTAAGAATTTTAATAACTTTTATCCAATTGGTAATCTTTCCAAATTACCATCCTGCAATTTCCTGCAATTAAATTTTTGAAAAGGCTAAGTATTCTGTTACACTACTAATGTCATCCAGACTTAGATATAAGTTTTAAGTTGATGTTACTGTATACAATGAGCACAAAAACCGTTTCGGCAGACCACAGATATTAAGCACGTCCTGTGAAGCCAAAAAAGGCGATAAAACATTTTTACAGAAGTTCAAGAAACTTATCGAGTTGCTGATGGTTGTTTGTAATTCCACAGCTTCGCGTTTTTAGAAATATGTAGATCATAATTTTTATAATGTTAGTTTTCGTAACGGATGTGACACAAGACTGTTTAAAGTGAGAAATTCAAGCCCTTCAGCTCAGGCAAAAATTTATTGTCAATTTTTCCCAAAACAAGATATTGCCCTTCGGTAGAGCCGCGTGTGGGTTCGGCTCCGCCCGAAAGCAAAGAGTCTGACAATGAAAATTCTGCACAAGGCAGAATGATATCTTATACCTCGGCACATGGGCGTATGATGGGGTGAATGTAACACAAGTTCATTTCAAGTAGGAAATCCGAGCCCTTAAACTTCAGCGGAGCCTCATCTGGGTTCCTCTTCGCCTGAAAGCAGAGAGTCCGACAATGGCATTTTTGTCTGAATGTTTTATATACGAAATATTTATGGTCACGTAACCCCAGCAGCGCAATTCATTCAACGGATACGTTTGTTGTCTAGAGATTCGTGTTCGGACAAACGTGTCTGTATCGATACAATTTCTTTCTACACAACAATAACAAACCCCAATTTGAAACGCACACAATGACAAAATCTTAGGAGCAAACATTTATAATATATAATGTCTCCACATTTATTATTTAAATTAAATATAGTTGGTTTTAGTTACTTGAATCTTTTCTCGAGAAAGCTGTGAATAATGTGTATACATTTTTGAGGAAACCTATTTATAGAAAGAGAGACGGACAGACTGACAGACGGTGATCGAGACAAAACGTTTATGGAATCTGGTTTAAACAGTAACCCATTTTTATCACCTGAGACATATAAAATTCTGAAGTTGAATAAGTGTCTATCATGGCTACAAGATCTCGTAATATTCGCTCCTAAATATTTGTTAATAATAAACAGCCAATCTGTTTATAATATTTTTTTTTATTTGCATCCGGGCATGATCAGAAACCGGCAAATGCTGAGAGGTTTGGCGGGAAATATCTATTCACAAATACCAATCCAACATGCTGTTCTCTCTTTTTGCGATGATTAAATATCGATTAGATATTGAAGTGCTATAGAATTACTATCCACTTCTTCTGGAGCCGCGATGAAAGGCTCAATAAATAGGAAGTAGTCAGCAAGAATCTTTTTTATTCTTTTTCTTAATTTTCGTTCAGGTTACCGCCAACAGGAGTATACATAATGGCGAAGACGAAGAAGAAGCCGCCTGTCGCCAGTCTTCGTGTTTCTCCCTTGAAAGAAAAAATAGCTTTTTTCCCATCGCCGGAGTAAATGAAGCACAAATATACATTCACAGGTCTTACATTTATATTTCTCGAAACAAAAATTCACCGACTTTACTAAGACAAGGATGCGACGTGATGTAAAAAAAAAAAACACCTTGGTTCTCGTGATTAATGGCGGCTCTGTAATAGGCATTAAATAAGTACAAAATCTCTATTCTTCTCCTTCTTCAATCAATTTGGCGGCATTAACCTCCTCTGCTGATAAAACTTAATGCTTTCCCGTGAATCCTTCTCAAACTCTACTCTTGACTCTTCCGGATTATCCATGACTAACTTCCTACTTAGAATTGAGTCTACATTGAGTGATACGCATATAACGTCTTCCATAGTTTTTGCTATCATCTCTAACCTAGATTCCCACAAAGTATTTGGATCCGATGCTATCCGCATAACAGCCAAAAAATGTGGCTCCTGAACTGGCTCTTGTTCTCTCTAAACTGTATCATAAATACCTAGCTGATTCCTACTTCCCTGCCCGCTCGAAGTCATCAGTTGCTGTTCCAGTTTTTAAGACGGTGAGCCGTATGACCTTTCCAGCTATCGGCCTATTAGCCTTCTACCTCTCCTCGCAGGCTCTTTTCACAGCTTTCGTTTCTCCGGTTCAATTGCTGATATACTAAGGATAATTGCGGTAAGAGTCTATCATACTCGAGAAAAAAAAAGGCCAATACCGGGCTGTAGCATTAGACATCTCAAAAGTATTTGGCAGGGTCTTTGACAGGGTATACTACTCTTTTTCACAAACTGATAATTTACGATGTTTCTGGGCATCTTTTTGGGCTGATCCAGTCTTACCAAACAGATTGTGAAACGAAAGTTATCCTGAAAGGCCAATCGTGTGGATCCTAACGCGGGTGTCCCGCAGAGATCCATCATTGATCCTACGTGTTTTTAATTCTCATTGACGACCTTCCTGATAACATCAGATCTCAACTTAGCATTTACGCTGATGGCACAATCATTGACTCCTACTTCGATTGTAACTCATTTCGACAGCGTCAAAATGGTAAATAATGTCAAAAATGACTTCAAGACCGTCTTTTACTTGGTCAAAAGAGGGCTTGTCACTTTTAATTCCACCAAGACAAAATTACTTTCCATTAATCATCTGAGATATTCTTCTCTCTCTCCTATCAGCATGGCTGATGCTAACCTCCAGGTGAGTGACTCGTAACAGCTTCTCGGGAAAAATTGAATTTTTAGGTCAGCTGCTAAAAAGTCGGTTTTAAT
>JBBBDQ010000203.1:110000-130000 GCA_037127315.1 Ascarosepion bandense | reverse complement strand
AAAAATATTAATTTTATTATTTTTCAAGTACTTCTAAACGCCGGGAGCATAAAGTTATTTTGGATAAATATGCATTTCTCGTCTTTCATGTTTGTATAAATTTCGCTTCTTTCATGTTCATATAAATTTCTCTTCTTTTGGAGTTGAAATGTCGATTCCGCTAATCTGAAAACGCGTAGACAAAACAAGTGTCAGAGTGATTTGATAAGGTCACACGAAGGCCAAGGCCATTGTTGGACACAGCAGTACGTGATAACCCGAAAATGAATCGAACTCCGATATGAGTTGGCAAAATCTCATTCGTTGAGCTAAAAACTTCCGCAAATCGAGTGAGCGGAAACCGATTTCATTAGCCGAAGACTGTGAGCCGGTCGGATCCCCAGAGAGGATCGAAATTGGTTATAAAAATAGATGCTCGACACGAAAAGTTCAGTTGGGTGACAGTTTGAGTCGGTGTTTTGTAGAAATTTCGGGCCGAGAGCCACCGCCGTCAACACCACCACCGGCCGCCTCCGATTCGGCACATTCCGTCACATTCCGTCAAGAACCCGAAAGAACTTTGCTGTTTTAAAAGTTACATAGAAAATTAACAAACCTGATTATGGAGACTTAATGAAAAAGACTTTAATGAAATACGTGAAAAGACTTTGGTGAACTGTTAAGAGATCTGTTTACTTTAACGCTAACGAAACTTATCTTTTTTTATTAAGGATTAGAAGCGTTTGGCGAGCTTTCCCTCTCCGTTGTAAATATCATTTTCGGCAACTGTATTCTTGGGAAAAGAAAGACATTGTTGTTTTTTTTATATAAAGACATTCTTCGTAACTCTCCAGGCGTGTTCATTTATTTTATTAATTTTTTTTTTTTTGGTGTCGTAATTTCTTTTTCAAATCACAAGTGTACACCAGTGTCCGGACTGGCTAAAAGGGACGTCTATTAAGATTACAAGACGTGACCTCTGGGATCTAATCACAACGTGGGACAGTGGCCCGTTGTTGCAAAAGACGTCCTGTAACCCAGCTTTTCTGGCGAAATCATCGGACGAGATCGTCACGACCGGGTGGCAGTGTCACAACTGGGATCGTCACGACCGTCAGCGAGAACGAGCATCACATGAGACAGACGGCCAGCCCGGACTGAGGCGTCACATCTGGCGCCCTGACCTGAACCTGGCCTGAGGGCAGCCGTTCGGCGTGCAGTGTTATATATATATATATATATATATATATATATATATATATATCGATTTCCTACTGTTGTACCATTTGAATCTGACGAGCCGGGATAAGAACATCAAAGTGGTGAAATATGTATTATCCATTGTAATAATCGAAAATCCTTCATAAAATATTACTCTGTTAATTAAATAAATGAATTTAACATTGAGTTCTCTTGAGTTCGTCTCTTTTGGAATTTACCTGGATTACATACCAAGTGTACTATGTTATATATATATATATATATATATATATATATATATATATATATATATATCATATGAACTAGATTTTAAACATTAACTGTTATATGATTTAGGTCTGAGGAGCGGCTGCTTAGCTGACAAATATTTATTACTCATGGATTTGTGGAATATCTGAAAATCTTTTCAAGATTATATTACTCTGTTGAATTTAATAGAAATTTAACATAAAGATCTTTTGAAATATTCTCCGTTATATATATATATATATATATATATATATATATATTACTTTCTCCCTATCTATAGCAAACACTAAAATAGCAGTCTTGTCCAAATATATGACATTAAATTTCATAGATCTTAGACAAAGTTGTATTCTAGTACATATTCTTTCTGTCAGAGCGAAGATACTGTAACCATATATTTCCCATTATTGTTTTTGTTTTTTGGGTTTTTTTTTTTGGTTTTTTTTTGCTCACATTCCAGTAATATTTCTTTTTAACTCGCTTTTTTTTTTGGGGGGGGGGGGATCATTACTGTTTTTTAATCTAATAATTTATATATTGGGTTTAACAATTTGGTAATTCTGGTACTTTTCAGTTATGATCCGAATATAATTTGTATGCGATGTAACATAGATTGCTTGATACCGAGTAGTGGGTATGTTAAAACCTTCCCTACTTTAAGCAGATGGATGTGCGTTGTGGAGCAGTGGATATCGGCTCGGAACGAGAAATCGGAGAACCGAGTTCGAATTCCAGTTGAATTCATTGCATTCACTTACCTTGGGAAAGGTATTAATCCGTCTCTTCCCTCCAGTTATGGGTTAAATAATAGGACAGATTGGGTTCTATAGCCTTGGTCGGCAACCAGTCTACCGCAGAAAGCAATGGCAACCTACTGCGGGATAATCTTCTGCCCAGTCAATCATGTCTCTTTCGAGACATGATCGCCCAAGCGTGTATCGCGCATGGCACTTAACTGACTGACTTTAAGCAGGTCAGTAAGTAAGCAGCAAGCAGACAAAACTGAGCCACATAGAGAAAAAATTAAGTTCTTTACTTTTGCTATGATGTTTTAAAAATATTGGAACGTGAACATTCAGGAATAATTAAGGATTATAATGCAAGTTGCTACATTGAAATGGATCCGAGGAATGTTAGACATTCATGCGTAAGGAGCCTCTGCATGAAAAAAACTATTTGTTGTCAGAAGGGAATCAAAAATTGAACTAAATAAATATATTTATATATTTAAGGATACTAAATTTTCTTAAATCGATGTGGGATAAAAGAATAGACAATTATTTCAGTAGCGTTTGTTTATACTTCTGAAATAATGTAATATTTGCATTTTCCTAATCTTTATTTCCATATTAATAATGGATACTGAGGCATAGGTTTATAAGTTCCACAAATTCTCACGCAAATCCCGGGGGATATAGGCATTGGTTAGACCCAAAAAGTTCTGAGTTCAATACCTGGCTACAGTAGTGGTGAACTTAATGGAAATAATGATGAGGACAGCAGTCTGGACAATTTAAATAATTTTTCAGCAGTAATTTTTTGCACTTTCAAGTTCTTTAGATTCTTGTCATATAACCAAGTTTTCGAATTTTCTCTTTCAACTTGGGAGCCTCCAAAGCAAACGTAGACATTTATTTGTGTGTGTGTCGTTTCACCCTAAGCAAAGTGACAGTGTCACGAAGACAAAAAAGACTACGGGAAATGAAAGTGTAAGAAAATAAAAAAAATGAGAATGAAAAGGAAGAAAGTTCAAGAAAACAGAAGAACGTGATTGACGCCGCACTTTTATTTCTGAAGATATTAATAATCAAGGATCCAAGAAGTTGGAAAGGTTTTTAAATTTCAAGAAAAGAAGCTCTTCGAGTCGAGGTACCCGTTGCATCTAGCTAGATTAGCAGTAAAACGGTGAGACATAATTGCCAATCATGTAACACGCATAAAATTAATGAAGTCGGAACACCAAGGGAAAAATCCCTGTTACCCCGAATTTATGAGAACAGTTCCGTCGGCGTGAAAGTGACTGATGTCGACATGCCTACTCAGAACCAATTAATTTACAGTTACGTGCCATACGTGATACACGCTTGGACGATCATGTCTCGAAATAAACAGAACAAAATAGGACAGAAGATTTTCCCGCAGTAGGTTGCCATTATTTTCTGTAGTTAACTTGTTACCAATCAAGGCTATAGAACCCAAACTGTTCTGTTATCTGACCCACACCTAGAAGAAAAAGACGGATTAATACATTTCCCAAGGTATTTGTGCGTAAGTGAATGCAACAAAATCAACTAGAATTCGAACTCGACTCTCTGGTCCATCTTTTCGAGCCTATATCCACTGCACCACAACACACATCAGACCCTTTCTTTGATTTCGTCAACAGTAACACCAGACCATATATGGCAGGACTATTCAATGCATGGTGAATAATAGATTTATAATTATGCAAGACGGATTCTGACGAGAAACATTTTCTAGTACGAAACAGTGAACCAGCTTTCCTTGATGTCGAAGTAGAAATTGCTTCCATATAGCGGTTCCATTTCATGCCAGGGAAAAAAGCTAGACAGAAAAGATTCTTTGTGACGACTGCCTGCTTTTATTGATAGAATACAAACAACGTAAACAGTATTTACTATGGTTTTCACTGACACGAACTGTAGCCTCGTCTCAAATTGGGATGGACGAATAATAATTTGTTCAATCAAAGATGTTCTGCCATTCCTGACGGTAAAACCCAAAGACCTTGCAAGTTCTTTAGCTTTCTCTTACACACACGAGTGGCTTCTAGTTGCTTTCCCAAAAACTGGCGAAATGCCGAAACAAATTTTTTTCAATGTCTTCTTGGTCAGGCCGATAACAGTTCAGTAAACTTTCGTATACATTGGTAAATCCCCGCCCCTAGACAAAACATGTTTTATTTTTGTTATGATGAAACACACCTATTACTCAGATAATGAACTCTCCCTCCTATATTAATAAGAGTTAACAGGAAGTTAACTCGAGTAGTTCTTGGGAAGTTCTTAGGAGTTCTTAGAAGTTCTAGAGAGTTCTTTAGATTTCTATTGGAGTTCAGTAGAACTACTTGGCAGTTGATAGTAGTCGGTAGTTAACCGAATACTAAGGAGTCAGTGTTCAGTGGAAGATTATCAAGTTCCTAACATTTTGGATGCGTTAAGTCGATTAGCAACTGACATAGCATGATTTTAACTTTCAGTATCCTCATCTCAAAATGGGATGGGGAATAATCTGTTCATTCACAGATGTTCTGCCATTCCTGACGGTAAAACCCAAAAACCTTGCAAGTTTTTTTAGCTTTCTCTTACACACGCTGGTGGCTTCTCGTTGCTTTCCCAAAAACTGGCGAAATACCGAAAAAATATTTTCTTGGTCAGGCCGATAACTGTTCAGTAAACTTTCATATACAGTGGTAAATACCCACCCCTGACAAAACATGTTTTATTTTTACTAAGAATTTTTAAATATTTGACAATGTTCTTTCGGAAAAGGAGACTGTTCTCATTCTGCAAGTTGTCTCATTTGCATGGAACAAGTACGAGTACCGATAAAGAAGTGAACGCATCGTCATACTGATAATAAGTCATGCAAAGAAGAAGTTCTACCAAATATTTAGATGTTCTATTAAGTCTTTAGAAATCCTAATCAGTATTTAGAAAACCTAATAGGACAAGACAGCTAAAGTTCCTGGACATGTAATGAGGAAGAAGAGCTTGGAGAATCTGATACTCACAGGTCAGATAGAGGGAAAGAGAAACAGGGAGAGCAGCGGATAACATATTTGAAGGGTCTGAGTAGGTGGATGACAGAGTGAGGTTTGGGTGGGGTAACAGAAGAAATTAGTTAAGAGCTACCAGGATTAGGGAGACGTGGAAGGCCATGATCGCCTACATCCTGAAAGAACATAGCACATAGAAGAAGAAGAAGAAGAAGAAGAAGAAGAAGAAGAAGAAGAAGAAGAAGAAATAAATGTTCAGACGTTTTAATAAGAGTTTACACTGCCAGCCATTGGCACGAATTTCAACCTTATCTAAATGAGAAATAAAAGAAACATTCTTCAAATAATTTACACTATTTACCAGCAGACTATTGTTCTCATATTGGTTGTTTTTACCAGAGCATTTCAGCCGTTGTGCCATCAGACATTACTCGGATGCATATCAAGCCAAATAATCTAAATAGATTTCTGAACTAAACCCTTTATTTTATTCAACCCATAGAGTAGGCTGTACCCGATTCACTGCCCATTTTTCAAGATACATCATCTAGTCCTTGCTTTTTAGTACTGCCCAGTTATATCTCAAATGTTTCAAGTACACACAGCAATTAAATTCACAATTAATATATCATCAAATTCAGAAACCAAAACTTTAATCCACTAGACTAATATTTCGCATGACAATTCTCTGTGAAGGATTTGGAGATTTAAACCTAGAGTATCGGCTGATGGTTGCTGTTGCTGCTTGCCATGCTGATGTTACTAAGGCTTTTCTCTTTTCTTACACTTGCTGAAGACTTGTTGTCATGACTCTTTTAGCTGCTCCTGTATCTCCTTTATTTCTAGGGTTGATCCGGAGTAGGCCCAGCATAAGCACACTCTGGATAAACCAAGTGTTCAGTTTGCAATTACCTACATGTTAGAGGGATCGGCATACACCTGATAAAGGCCGGGGATGCAATTGTTGAAACATCGTGATAACAACAACAAATATGCAGACAATGTTCTCTTTGTAAATAATGTATTTTTTAATCGAATTCACCCCATGCGAAGCATTAAATGCACTAAGACGCAGAGGGTTACTGTGGGAAACTATTTGAAAGAAGAAGCATTATTGACGAGCGGGAACCATGAAAGAGTAATCAGGAGAACAGTAGATAACGATTTGCATTGCATATGCAGGTTTGAAGATCAAACTTGACTGGGAAGCAAAAATCTTAAAAGAATCACCCCAGCGAGAAGTGCGACAGAAGAAACTGTTAGCATAGGACTTACGGCCACATTTCGCCAGTTTAACTGAAAATTGTGGAGAGCTTGTTGCTAATCAACCCAGGCAGTAAAGTGCTTCTCGAAAGAGACAGGATTGCCTGGGCAGAAGATTTTTCTGTGATAAGTTGTCATTACTTTCTGCGATAGACTTGTTACTAACCAAGGCTATAGAACCCAATCTGTCCTGTTATTTGAAATATATCTGGAGGAAAGAGAAATACTCTTCTCAATTGTATTTGCGCGTAAGTGAATGAAACGAATTCAACTGAAATTTGAACTCGGCTCTGCGATTTCTCGTTCAGAGCCGAGAACCACTGCACCGTAGATTCACATCTGTGCTAATCAACTCAGCCAGTCGATTTCCATTTGAATTCGTTGCATGCACTTACGCACAAATACCTTTGGGAAAGGTATCAATCCGTCTTTTCCCTCCAGTTGTGGGTTAAATAACAGAACAGATTGGGTTCTATATACTTGGTCGGCAACCAGTCTACCGCAGAAAGTAATGGCGACCTAATGCGGGATAATCTTCTGTCAGTCAGTCATGTCTCTTTCGAGACATGATCGCCCAAAGCGTGTATCACGTATGGCACTTGACTGACTGACTGACAAGTAAACACTAGCCGACCCAAAGGGTGAAATCTCAATTACTATCTGTCTATACTTCTCAGATGAGGAAGTAGTTACATTATTTACATTGTGCAAACTATTGCCCTCATCTTTATTGCTATATTTACGACGCTTCGGCTGTTGTACGCTCCGGACTTCTTCAGGTGGTAAGAACCGTACCTTTTATTGTGATCACTAGAGAATATCATTGTCATTCCATGTGCGAAGCCACTTCCGTATACTTTGTAGTTATCTCCCTTTAACTCCACTCTCTAAGTTGTTCGTTCATTACTGCTATAGCCAGGTATTGAACTCACAACTTTTTGATCAAGTCACTGAAACTAAACAACGCCATTGGATGAGAATGATATACCCTCGCCATCAAAACAAAAGATTCGGTTCGAAATTACTAGGCTGGATCGTACAACGGTCCGTCGTAAACATGGCAATAAATATGAGGTCATCAGTCCAAACAAAGTAAATCATCACAATTAATGTCACAAAATTCCTGAACTAACGCTTCACTTCACTAGTCTATTATCCCGTGGGTGGTAAATGTGCTTCCTGAAATTTAACCTGTCTCCTGGTTAATGCTGCCGGTTGTCATGTTTTGACTGTCGTTGTTGTATATTTTGGATTGTCTCATTTCGCAAGTCGTCTTTTGAAAGACTTTCTTGCAATAAAATGTATTCTATTTGGTGTCGGAATATATCGTTTTTCTCACTTTCCATTACTCCATAGACGTCCTTTCACCCAATGTTAATGTCTTACTTGAATTGTTTCCTTTAATGATGCTTTTCTTTGCTGCAACGCATCTAATAAGATTACTTTAACGTAGGATTTTTCTTATATCAATTAACACTTCAGTTATCTTGCCGCATTCAACCCTTACTTGAAAAGCTGTCCACTTGAAGCTGGGAAAAGATAACCTAACTAGCTTTCTTTGATCTCTTGTCTAATTTCGAAGCTTCTAACAGTTTTGTTTTGTTTTCTTCCTCTCAAAACGTTAACGAGCATATGTTTTGGATAACTTGGACAGCATACATTGATAAACACTTGTATTCTAAACTCGTCAGCCATTTCATGTTGACAAGATCCTTGTGACTTTTGCAAAAATTGTCATCCTTTTCTCAAAACTCCCTCTTCCAATTTAGGATGTTTGATGTGCGTTGTTGTGCAGTGGCTATCGACTCGGAACGTGAAATCGGAGAGCCACGTTCAAATTCCAATTAAATTCGTTGCATTCACTTACGAGCAAATACTCTTAGGAAAAGTTTTAATTCGTCGCTTCTTCTCATCTATGGGTTAAATAGCAGGGCATATTGTGTTCTATAGTCTTGGTTGGCAACCAGTCTACCACAGAAAGCAATGGAAACCTACTGCGGGAAAGTTTTCTTCCCAGTCAGTCATGTCTCTTTCGAGACATGATCGCCCAGGCGTGTATCACTTATGGCACTTGACTGACTGACTGAAATCAAATGCACTAAAAAGATAATTTTAGGGTCCCAGAAAAATCTATTTGATTTTTTAACATGAGAAATTTGCATGCACATCTTAATCTGAGATTATGTTAATCTTTAGAAAGATCAAGTGGCTTATAAATTTTGCATGTCTTACTTTTAATATCGTCGTATGTCCAAGTCTTTATCTCCATGCGAACTGGGTTCATTTATATGCGACAACTTTCAAATTCTGAATGACTGCAAATAATATTCCTGGAAGTACAGGGTGCTACAGAAAGACCTCCCATATAATAGTAAGATATTAGCTACCTGGAGATGCCAAAAAAATCTCCATCCCCGGTCTGCCTCTTCTTTCGCCTAATTTTGCACTAAAGATGGCTCTTCGTTTTATTTATTACTAGCAGAATAGCCCGGCGTTGCTCGGGTGTAATAAAAGCTTTAAAACTAATAAAAGTTTTAAAACTAATCCATGGTCCTGGACTCTTTGGACGTTGGCACGAAATACTAAAAAGGAATAGTAGTTTCAAGTTAAAGCGAAACCGTAGACTGAAAGAAAAATGAATGGATATGAGTCAAATTTTGATTTCCTGGTATCGATATCAAAGAAGTTTTTTTTTCCGTCGTAATCTGAATTTTGAAGGCTAAATAAGTCCTCTGAGTAAATGGTATCATGGCTGAGACTAAGAACTACAATTATACCTACTTAGAGCCAAAGCCGAAGCAAAAACTAAAATAAAAGGGCTGAATAAAATACAGACATACAGGCAGATAAACAGACAGACAGACAGACACACACACACACACACACAAAATGCCTTATATATATATATATATATATATTATCGATTTTCTGCACTATTGTAAGAACTGCAACCTTGAAACTTCTGAATATCTTTTCTTATGTCTTTGTCAATGAGTATCAAATTTGATTAAAACTGGACCACTCCTTCTTTAACCCGATTTTTTATTTTCGATATTTATCGGGGGTACCACGACACAAAACCTACTTAAGACCACTCGCAGACGCTTATCGTACAACTGTGTAAATTTTCAAGAAAATCGGTTCTGGTGTTTCGGAGTCTATAGGTAACGGACACACACACACACACACACACACTCACACACACACAGAAAAAGTACTATTTATACATAAGTTTAGATTTAGATTTCTATTGTGGAGCCCACTTGGCAGATAATCGCCCCAAGATGTTTTAATTGGCCTATTAACTTAATTTCCTGGCCACCGACTTTTTAGGCAGAAAGACCTTTCTTATTGTTCAATACTTTTGTTTTTCCTTTTTTGGTGGGTGGGTTTAATTTCCCTACTATATATAGAGGATGTTTCATCCATGTGCTTTATCAGACTTACGAGTTTCACTTCTTTGCAATTTATTTAATTTAATGTTTTCACAATAATAAATAAGTCTTAGAATAAAATTTAGGAAAGAAAATTTATCAAATGTTTATGTTTCTACTTGAAACGTTCAATATTTTCAGAAAGAAATCATTACAAACTCAGTGGAAACATTTTTAGATATGTTTCTTATTTAACAAGAATAATTTCCCATTAAAAGGAGTTAGCATTATTGAAGACTATCATCATATCTGTTCTTTATTCCGTGTGTTGCTGTGCAGTGAATATCGGCTCGCAACGAGAACTCGGAGAGCCGAGTTCAAATTTCAGTTGGAGTTGTTGCAGTTACTTACGGACAAATACACTTTGGAAATATATTAATTCGTCTCTTCCCTCTAGCTATGGGTCAAACAGCAGGATATATTGGGTTCTATTGCTTTGGTTAACAACAAGTCTATCGCAGAAAGTAATGATAACCTACTGCGGGAAAATCTTCTGCCCATATCCCTTTCGAGATATGATCGCCCATGCGTATATCATGTATGGCACATTGCTGACTGATTCTGAAAGGATTTAATTAACCTTCTAAAATACATCTTGGGATACCAACGTATATGCACATCTGGAGAAACATATGGGAAGTGATCCTAAGTGGGAAACTGAATTAAAAGTAAGCATTTTCCTCTTTCAATGCACAATACATCGAACCTTGATACAGACGAGCTACAGCAGGGTGCAACACTTGCTGCATAAAATAAAGAAACTTACTTTACAATTCGGTAAGGATCAGAAAAATCAAGCAATAAAAGAATGAAAAATAAAACATCACATGCATTTAATATTAGCCAAAAACTAGTCTGGGCAACTCGGTGTGGTGTAATGGTTACCAAGCTCGTCTCGCTAGAATCATTATAACTGAGTAGTGAGTTCGATCCTCAATGGGTACCCCCTACTTTCGGCCGTGTGTTACGTCTAAGCTATGCTTAGAAAATAACCTTCCTCCAGGTTTGGGCGCGGGGCTAACAACCCTGCCCCATAAAAAACAGTTTGTTACGGAAACAGCAAAAACGCTGACCAACACCATTAGGTGTAAGGAAATGTTTAAAGACTAGTCTATACCGCATGCATAACAAATTCTCCCGATACCTTCTATAGCAGGATAGACATTCATTCGTTTGCTGATGTCAAATAATTCTAAAAAGTTTAACAACAATATGAACCTATTTCTCTGTATACATCTTC
Source organism: Ascarosepion bandense (assembly GCA_037127315.1). Classification (NCBI taxonomy): domain Eukaryota; kingdom Metazoa; phylum Mollusca; class Cephalopoda; order Sepiida; family Sepiidae; genus Ascarosepion; species Ascarosepion bandense. Next base: position 118,875 of record JBBBDQ010000203.1, on the reverse strand, counting down.
GTGCTGTCTATTCAATCTTCAATAAATTTACCTTGTGTCAGACTAAGGTAAGTATTTGTTTATTCATCCTAGTGGTAGGTGTCCAAGCACTGTTAATTGAGAAAACTGATTTTGAAAAACTGCGATTACACAGTTTGTCCAACTTGAATGCGTTTCCATATTGCCTATTTCTGTTCTAAGATTAGCTGAGTTAATATTCAAATAATAATCGAATGTTATTAAATTTCTCACAATGCTTAGAATTTATTGGTGCGGCATCCTTCACATTAGCAGCAGGAAATGACAGTAATTGGATGTCCAGTTTTGATATTAACAGGCTTCCATAGATTTTGTTTGTGCTTGAGTAAACGCCGCAATTGAGAGTCGTTCTAAAGAAAACCAGACTTCACTTTCACACAATGTGTGATATGTAAATATAGATAATTATTCAAAGTAACATATTCCGTGAGAGAGAGAGAGTGAGAAAGAGAAAGAAAGAGAGAGATAAATAAGATTATGTTGCGCCTGAAATTAGAAATGAACAGCTAGAAAGATTTATAGATGACAGACACGGTTGGAATGAAATGGGCAGAAGTGTTTGAAAACAAACTGAGTGATTATGGAATCGGGGAACCGAGTTCGAATTCCAGTTGAATTCCTTGCATTTACTTACGCACAAATACCCTTGGAAAACGTATTAATCCGTCTATTCCCTCCAACTATGGGTTAAATAATAGAACAGATTGGGTTCTGTAGTCTTGGTCGGCAACCAGTCTACCGCAGAAAGCAATGGTAACCTACTCTGGGATAATCTTCTGCCCAGTCAGTCATGTCTCTTTCGAGACATGATCGCCCAAAGTATGTATCACGTATGGCACTCAACTGACTGATTATTGAAATCTGTGACTTCTTTGCTCTTCAGGTTGTGTGTGATCATGATCCTCCATAACTTCCTCTGTTTTGTTTGCTCGAAATGTTGGTGCTTTACTACACCCCATTGGTTCCTCGTGTCAGTTGTTTAACAAATTAAAGTTTGCATGCATTTTTCAAACTAATTTACTTACTCGCTTTGATCCAGAAAGAGAACCTCAGCGTAGTGTAATGGTTAACAAGCTCGTCTCGTTATAACTGAGTAATTAGTTCGATCCTCGCTGAGTACTCCCTACTTTCGGCCGTGTGTCACGTGTGTTACGCTTAGAAAATCACCTTCCTCCAGGTCCTGGGTTGGGCGCCGGGCTAACAACCCTGCCCCATAAAAAACAGTTTGTTATGGAAACAGCAAAAACGCCGCCTTACACATCATTCGGTGTAAAGGAAAAGTTATTTATTTTGAACCAGAGAGATTTTCGCTTTCTGCAGAATTTTATCCTTTATTAAATAGAAATAATATAGAAATTAACACATTTCTGCATAAAGTTTTCTTACAACGTTTCGTGTTTTTTGTTTTATCTACTTTGGCCTTACCTACTCGTTGCAATCTTGAGAGCTCGTGGGTTTTAAGTTTTAAATAACCAATCAGTCTGTTAAAATCCATACGTAGACACGCTTGGCAGGTCATGTCTGTTTCGCCCCATGACTGGCTAGGCAGAAGATTTTACCTGCAGTAGATTGCCATTTCGTTCTGCGATAGACTGGTGGCCAACCAAGGCTATAGAACCCAACCTGCTATTTAACCCATAGCTGAAAGGGAGAAGAGATAGATTCATATCTTTCCCAAGAGTATTTTTGCGTAAGTGAATGCTAAGAATCTATAAAAAAAAAACACTCTAAAATGATTACTAAAGGGTTAAGTGGTTTCAGAATTATACTTTATTTGGAGAATTATACCCCAAAATATGAAATTGTCTAATTATCAGGTCAGTGCAAAAGTTTTTGCCATTTTAAAATTTCATCTTGAAAATGAAAAACTGTGTTTTTGAAAATCTTTATTCATAACAATAACGACCTTTGCTCTCTGTAGCTTGATTCCATCTGTCAACGGGCTTATAAATGCCTCGCTTGTAAAATGCTTTAGGTTTTGATGTGAAATATGAATCTAACTCATGTTCAATATCCTCTTGTGATGTTAACCTAAGGCCATCTAAATGGTTTTGTAATCCTCGAAATAAGTGATAATCCGAGGCATCTAGGTCAGGAAAATATGCAGGATGGAGCAAGATGGCGCTTCTCATCATCTGTGACAAGTCTACCCAAAAATGGTGTCTGAAGGTGTCGTGAAAGCAAAGATTCGCAACAAGAAACACGTTGTCGCAGGTTCTCTGGTGACTGTCCGTGCCGGATCCATTTTCCGAATACTGATATCTTCCCCATTCTTTTCAGTTGGCGTGACGCAGTTGTAGGGGGGACATTAAATTGGTGTGCAAGTTCTCTTGAGGCTACCGTAGGGCTTTGAGTAACAGCGGCATTCAACACATCTGAATCAAGTTTTTTTGGGCGACCCTCTGTATCCTTATCTTTCAAATTGAAATTTCCTTTCCGAAAACAGGAAAACCACCACCTACAACTTCTTTCTTTCACTGCTTCAATTCCATAAGCATCCTGAATAGATCGTGCTGCTGCATTTGCATTGGGACCTCTGTGAAACTCGTAGAGTAGTGCATGCCTAAAGTGTTTTTAGATGGAACGAACATGGGTGAGAATATTGAATAAAATTATGAATGATGCTTTAATAATCTGAAAGAAAAGGTTATAACTTAATCCTGGTGATATGTTTAAGTAATAACAATATGCATAAAATAAATTACAACGATTTAAAATTCCTTTTTTTTACAAACCGGTAAAAACTTTTGCACCGACCTGATATAAAACCCAAAAGACGATCTCAATATTTTGGCTTATAAGTAAATAAATGAATATATATTTGTATGTTTGTGTGTGCAGAAATCAGATATAAGTAAATGTATCTGTAAAGACAATATTAATGAAAGAAATGATAACAGGAAGATCTTTTATGCCAAAGCGTTTCGTTCCTGGAGGAACTTTATCGAGGTAAGTGTAAAAATTTCATTTAAAAACCTGCATCCACAGACAAAGTAACACGGAGAATTAAATAAACTAATGCATTCAAATTTGAATTCGAGATTATCGCGAGAGTTGCTTGAACTTGAAGTCACTCAGCAAATCAGTGCAATTTCTCTTCCTCAGAAACTTAATTGTGAATAAGTCGTATCAAACGTCTCTCTAGTTTGTAAATCCACGAAAGTAGTCTTCCAAGCTATTCAAAGTTTTTTTTTTATTTTTACGGAGAAGGATATAATTTTATTGACAGTACTTTTAATGACGTTGCATACGTCAATTGATCGCTCAATGTTATTCTTCCATTTGGTATTGATGACAAAACTATTTCCATAATATTTACTGTCTGTTTCCAAAGCTATTAACTTATGTTATCTAACTCCGATATTAATATTCGTTTTTCAAATGCATATTGTTTTTGTTGGGCTTTTTTTGTATCTTGCAATAAAATATATCAATGTTATAATTATTTTTCTCTATCATTAATTGTCCCTATGGTAACGTCTGCGATTTTACAAAGCCTTTTACAAAGATTTAAATAAAAGTTGTCAACTTGTAACTGCTAACAACCGAAGAAGTAATCACCTTCTCAGCAAGCAAATTAGAGAACACTGTCTTTGTTTTTTTATTTTTTTACTTATATTTTTATATTATTTATTTTACTGACATTTAAATTAAACCAACGAGTTAACAGTTATTTGTAATTTAAAAAATATTATAGTAATAGATAAATACAATACAAGGGTATATAGAGTCATATCACGCTCACGTAAATACAGTGAAGTTAAGCAATGTTGAGTCTGATCAGTACTTAGGTAGGTGCTTGCTTTTATCATAAAACCATTACTATTTCGACAATAAAAATGACTAATAACCTAGAAATATTTTCTGGCTTTAAATAACCTTAAATGGGTTAATAAGCCGTAAAAAACTAATCAAAAAATCAATCAATCGACTAATTACGAATTCCGAACATTTGGTTGTTCAATTGATCATATCCTGTGAGTAAGATAAGCTGAAATGTTTTGGCCTCATCTCATATATATATATATATATATATATATATATATATAGTGTTTAGCTGTGATAATGTTTAGCGCCAATATTGATGGGTTTTTTCAGTAGTTTTACTGATAAAAGTTATTTTGGCAAGCAGTAGAGATAGAACGTTGGTAGATTTAATGCAATGAATTAACCTGCTCAGTTTTTTGCATTATATATATATATATATATATATATATATATACTATAGTGCAGATAAATTCAGAATGTTTACGTGCTAATAGCGCTGAGACATGTTTTGTTTTTTTTACTAATATTCACCAAATACAAGGACCAAGAGCCACTCAAGATAGAAGTTTAATGTGCGGAGTTATATTAGCGTAATAAAGGGCAAGCGTTAAGAGAATAGAGATGGAGTAGATTTTAAAAAGAACCGAAAACCCAAGGGTAAACAAGCACCAAGGGCTAAACCTATACTCCTGTTTAAAAAACGAGGGAGGAGTGTGAACCGGACGATAGGTAAGCGCTACAGAGTCTTGGACAGGAAGGCGAAAAACAGGCCCAGAACATTAAGGAAGCTATCAAGACAGCTATCCTTGGAAGCCATGACCAGTATTAACAGAGACGCCGTCCACTAGAAGAGGTGTCTGAAAAAAAGAGCAATCAAATGGTGTATAAAATAAAGATTTATATATACAATAAATAATTATGTATTATACAAAATGTTAGTAAGTTTTGTATGTCTAGTACAAGGTTGTTAACAAGAGTTCATAATAGTCGTGTAAAGAGAAAAGTAAGTTGAATGTATGAAAGCAGTAATGACGATAAGGGTCCATGTGGGAGTGGAAATATAGTTGTAGTCGAGATATCTTTGATGTGACTGCTCAGTTAAATGTTCTTTATTGTGTCTTCTTCTTTGTGTCTGTCGTTACGAAATGTCATTGAAGTAGAAAGTGATATACAAGACGCAGCACGAGGGCCACAAAAATTACAAATGGGTCCAGGGGGTGGCTAGAGGCCATCTGAAGAGAAAGTCAAAATTATGCGTGCTAATAGATATTTGAAAAACAAAACTGAATCATTTTCAAATATATTTTTCTGTTCTCTGATTGGTAATCATTAAACCACCGCAGTGTTTTTTAAAAAATGATGCTATTTCATACTATTTTTTTAGTATTTATGGCCAAGTAAATAATTGTAAGTAAAAATAAAATGGTTCTTTTGTTAATATTGCACAATAACATGTGCATGAAAAGAATTTATAAATATTTAATAATTACCTATATTGCAGTTTCATCAATGAAAGAATGAAGAAAATTAAGGGTGATTCGGACGAGTTCATCTTTGATTCCTTGCCTTGTAAAATTTTGTAAAGTAATAATAATAAAAGAACCATTCTATTTTCATTTGGCAATAAATACTAAAATATTATGAAATACATAATTTCTTTACAAAAAACTGGGGTTTCCCAATAATTATGGCCGGTAGTGTATGGATATTTCTTTTAAATTGTTTTTCAACCGGAAGATCTGCGCGGTGCCATATGTGCAGAAACGTAATATGTCACTCTACTTTAAGTCACTGAGGAGATAACTTCCTGTTTGCTATACATTCACTTCATACTAATGTCGCTGGAAAAGGTATGAATCCAACAGTGTTGCTTGTTGATTTTGAACTTATTATTCATTCTTGATTACATGGAGTGTTTTGTAATCGATTATTATTATTATTAAATTTAATTATTGTCATCAAATTTACTTGTATTTGTACAGGTTGTTAACTTGTTTATTATTTATAATTAAATTATTTATTTGTTTTTTTATTTATCTATTCTTTTCTTCTTTAGTTGCGGTTATTGTATTTGTTTGTTCAAACTATTTTCTCTGTATAAATTATTTTCTATCATCCTCAACATTTATTTTAAACAGATACATTTGCCAAAATAAACATATATACAGAGTGGGCCATAAGTCGCGCACCAAAGCATTTAAAGCAATTCTGGTAATAATAAACGTTATTTTATTAAAACCAGGCTTAACTAATGAACTGAGAAACCCGTTGTACCCGCTGGTACAATCACAAATGCCCAAGATGCTCGCAACACTTCATGTAATTCTTTGGTCAGCGACTTACGGCCCAACCTGCATATTAAAAAATATATATTAAAATATATATATATTAAATACATTTTAATATTTTAAATATATAATATTTCAAAGATATACATTCAAATATATAAATATATTTGCCAAAATCAAACAAAAGAAGTTTCAAATACTAAACAGAAAATTTATTCAATAAATTCGCTATTATCTTCAATCACGGCTCCAGATGACTTTGAAATCTCCTGCAACTCTTCTGGAAGGTCTCCGTGTTTAAGTTGGTAAATACTATCATAATTCTTGACGTTAATTACACTACTACCTTTTGTGCGAGAAAAGGTTTTGTTGGTCTCTTGCTCAAATAAGCCCCAGACATAATAATCAAAAGAATTATAGTCTGGGGAGTTAGGTGGCTTGATGTAAGGGGTGATGTCGCAAAAATTGTTTGATTCTTGGATTCCCCTGTCTGTGTGGCCTCCGTCTTGTGGCTGATCCCTTCACAAAAGATTTTCCGATCTGCCGTACACTCGTAATCACTTTTAGACACAACCGATCATTCCGAATGGTCTGCACTGTCCTCAGATTGACTCTCTTAAATGTTCGTATTGGAGATTTTGGCTAATGCCAAGCAGTAGAGCATACCATTTTCAAACCTCGGGTTTTGTGAACTGCGTCATGGTGGTCTTTATATCACAGACTGTGCCCAACTGACCCTACTATACTGTGCAATTGACAAAATCAAAAGAAGCAAAACGCATGCGCGAAATTTAAAAACATAAAATGGCGTCAATTTACCCATTCCGTGAAAAAAATAAAAATAAATAAAAATATATATGTATATATAACGAAGATTAACGAAAATTAGTTATAAACAACCAACAATTTGACATTTTCGTAATAAGAATTTACCGTAAATAATCAGGCCGATAGAAATAAATATATAATACTGCTTGATTATAAACAGAATATCTACTTAAATACGAGTATCGATCAAAAATAAATCATTTCATATATATATATATATATATATATATATATATATATATAAGTGAGTATAAGAGAGAGAAATAGGAGGAAAAGAAATAGTGAGAATGTATAAGGAGAAAGTAGTGAGACCGCTTTATCGTGAAGGTAAACTCTGATATAAAATCTGATATATCGCCGAGGTTGATACGATACACAGAGAAACTGTGCTGCGGTATTATTCAGTACAATTTCCGGTGATATTATTGTATTATTAATGTATATACGTACATAATGACTATATATATATATATATATATATATATATATATATATATATATATTTATGTATAGTCATTATGTACGTACATACATTAATAATACAATAAAATACTAAATCTGTATTCATAGTTTCGGAGATTGTTTCCCCTCCAATTCTCGGTATATTTATTTAATGATACGTAATATCTTTTCTATTTGTCTTTCTTCCATGTGGTCCCTCAACTGATATCTATAGATCTCCCTCTCTGTATTTACGCTTTCACCCTCTTTCATTCTGTGCATACTTCTCTCTCTCTCTCTCTCTCTCTCTCTCTCTCACTCACTCACGCACACGCACACACACACACACACACACACACACACACACAACAAATAAAAAGGTCCTACCTTGATGCTAACAATAGCCAATTCTTGTGATCAGGTGTTTTGTATGCAGAAACAGTTGTAAGCGATGGAGACTAAATTCCGTTTCGATTGCATGAATGAGACAAGACTGACAACGTCTAATAGAATATTTAATGTACTTTTTCAGTTGGCAAAATATAACGAATACAACCGAGTGGTTATTTCATGTACGGCATTCCATATGATAATCCAGACTATTTGCTTGTTTTTCAAAATATATCACTAAATATGTGAATATTATTCCCTTTTTATTTTCAAACTATCATCTAAATGTTTTGGTGATGACGAAGTCAAGGCAGAAAAACTTTATTTTAATAAATATACAATTGAATTATAAAATCCACAAACAAAATAATCACTTATAAATAAACCAGAGGAGAGAGAAGATCTCAGATTTTTTTAACTCATTTTTAAAATTACAAATTTTCTTTTAAATTAATCGAAATATTGTGATATTCTATATACCCCAATTAGCATAAGATTTTTTATGTATGTTTTTATATGTGGGTGAGATGAACAAAGAATAGTGAGTGAGTATCAGTCAGTTAAGTGTTATACGTGATACACGCTTGGGCGATCATGTCTCAAGAGAGACATGACTGACTGGGCAGAAGGTTATCCCGCAGTAGGTTGCCATTGCTTTCTGCGGTAGACTGGTTGCCGACCAAGGCTATAGAACCCAATCTGTCCTTTTATTTAACCCATAACTGGAAGGAAAAAACGGATTAATACCTTTCCCAAGGGTATTTGCGCGTAAGTGAATGCAATGAATTCGGCTGGAATTCGAACTCGGCTCCCCGATTTCTCGTTCCGAGCCGATATCCAATGCACCACAACGCACATCCTAGAATACTTTCAACTAAAATGGGTATCACAATTAACTCGAAGAGAAAATAATAACATAATCAACATGTTGCCATGTCACACCGCTTACATTTAAGTGCCATACGTGATACACGCTTGGGTAATACAGTTAAGTGCCATACGCGATACACGCTTGGGGTGATCATGTCTCTTTCGAGAAGACTTTTCCCGCAGTAGGTTGCTATTACTTTTTGAGGTAGACTGGTTGCCAACCAAGCGTAAATAACTCAATCTTTCGTGCAATCTGTCGCTGGAGGATGAAG
>JBBBDQ010000203.1:0-105000 GCA_037127315.1 Ascarosepion bandense | reverse complement strand
GAAAGTCTCCGATTTTTTTGATTTTTTATGGAAGAAGCAATGCCGAAAAATGTTAAAAGCCTAAAAATTTGAACAATACTTGTTGAAGTAGAAAAAGGAAAAAAAAAACATTTCTGACGATGAATTAAAAATCAATGTTGAAAGCATCTTCGGATGTGGAACAACCTACTTAATCAAAGAAAACTGTCATTTTTAATGCCATTAAAAACAAAGACAATACAGCAATATACAATTTTTTTTTTAATCATATCACCCCGAGCAAGGCGGTAACACCGTTGATGTGCAGGGGGCTACGTAAGAGTGAATAGATTGGAAGAAAGAAAGCCAGAAAACCACATCCTAAACAGGGAACAAGGGATGAGCCTCTTCACCTGTTCAATAGACGAGGGTGGAGTGTGAACCGGGCGATAGTTTAGTCTATCTACTCCAATTGAAAAAAAAACGAGTGAGAAGATTGGAAAAGAGAAAAAACAGGAAACCACATCCTAAACAGGAAACAAGGGACGAGCCTCTTCACCTGTTCAATAGACGAGGGTGGAGTGTGAACCGGGCGACTAAACAGACTCTTCATAGAAATAGAGGAAACCGTTATTCTGAAAAGGTTCCGGGGGAAAAAATGAATCGCCAGGAGACAGAAAAACAAAACGAAATAAAAAAGACACTGAACCTAACGAAATTAGAGACGCAAATTGGAATGTAAAACAAACGAAACAATACAATTCACGAAATAATACACCGAGAATGACAATAAATTATTGTCAAAAATCAAGGAATTATGTCCCAAAGAGACCGACCATTTCCTTTCAAAATTATAGGAGTTAAATACCAAGAATTAAAAACAAATCCTGCAATATTTTAAAAAGAAATATAACCTGGCTGAAAACATTACCAAGAAAAGAAAAAATTGGATAATGAGATAGAACTAAAAAACACGAACCAAACCAACAACAAAACACAATACGCAACACAATAACAACTACATGCGATATCAGCAAATACAAGAAAAACAACACAACAGAAGCAAGAATTTTAGTACCTGCTACCACAAACGAACACGCCCACAAATTAAGAAGCCGTTTACATACTACCCACACAACAAATGCAATTACAAGAATACACCAAACAACACACAAACGAACCCCCACAAGACGTCATTACGCTATAACACAAACAAATATAGGACGACAGACACACACGTCTACAAAGACAAGCATTACAGATACCACCCCACACAACAAAACAGATTCAACAACCACTACCCATATCAAGGAATACAATCAAAATTCCCCACTAATCTCTACATACGACCTAAATGCAATCTATACAGAAACAACGAATCTTGATACATCAGAGACATTATTTACAACAAAAGTAAACACACCTATATAAAGCCATTTAGAAACAACAATCCCAATTTTACCAAGAGAAACTCTTACTGGCCAAAAAGCCCGAAACGCATGGAGAGAGACAATCTCTTAGAAAATCCAAAACATATACTAAAGAACAAACTTTACTTTTTAGAAAGCCCAGTCCGAGCAACAAAACCATTTTAGATAACACAAAAACCAAAGTAATAAACCTATCCACATGTCAGTCAGTCAGTTAAGTGACTTACGTGATACATGCTGGGCGACCATGTCTCGAAAGAGACATGACTGACTGGGCAGAAGATTATCCCGCAGTAGGTTGCCATTGCTTTTTGCGGTAGACTGGTTGCCGACCAAGGCTATAGAACCCAATCTGTCCTGTTATAAATAACAGGACAGATTGGGTTCTATACCCATAATTGAAGGAATAGACGGATTAATACCTTTCCCAAGGGTATTTGCGCGTAAGTGAATGCAATGAATTCGGCTGGAATTCGAACTCGGCTCCCCGATTTCTCGTTCCGAGCCGATATCCAATGCACCACAACGCATATCCTATCCACATGTACACTTACAAAAGAGGAAATTGACTGAAAAGCAATATAACCGATCTAAAAAAAAAAAAAAAGACCTTCGAGAATTTGAACGCAAATTCGGGCTAAAAGAAACATTTAAGAATAACGGAAACATTATAGATGTTTCATTAGTAAAAAAAATAAATCCAGTTTCTTCCCAAATAAAAAGAATAATACAAACGAACTAAACATATTTTTTGAAAAACTCTGGAGCTTCGATTTACAAGAAAAATCCAAAGCATTCAACAACCATCCGTAAAAATATAACGGAAGTAGATAAAATCAGTGCTAAATTAATCATGGACAAAATGTATTATAAAACAAAAATTCTAGAAGCACTAGGGAGGATAAGAGCAACTACAAATTAATCGACACTAACATAGACCAAAATAGTAAATCAAAAATTAACAAACTCTTCACAACATACAATAAGATATTAACAAGAAAAGAAAAAGATTTCTTATTAAACTTCATACGAAAAACTAGCAAATTTTTATAGACTACCAAAAATTTACAAATCAAGCGAAATAAAAACAGCTATATATACACAAAAATCTGAATGCATTAACATACCAAATCTCAGTGACTTTACATTCAGACCAATTGTAGAAGGACCAGCCTGTCCAACTAGTAGGCTCAGTAACTTAATAGACATAATACTACAACAATTCACAAAACAAATTAAAACCTACATCAGAGATGAAATTCACTTCCTTAGCTCAATACCAAAAAAGTAGATCCGGGAACAGTTATGGCAACGTTTGACATCAGTAGCCTATATAGCAACATACCCCATGAGTTAGGTAAACAAGCAATATCATTCTAGATTGAAAAATATCCAGAAACGCGATACTCCAGATTAACCAAGGAATTCATCATCGATAGTATAGAACTAATTCTTAAAAACACCTTTGAATTCGGCAACAAAAACTACATCCAAACACAAGGTACTGCAATGGGAAGAAAAATGCCACCAACATATGTCTCCCTAACATTAGCTTACATGCAGGAAAACCTGTACGAGAAGGATAAAACAAATATATGGGGATAATATGCAAATCCACTTCCTTAAGTCTTGGAAACGATACTTGGATGATTGCTTAATTTTCTGGAAATCCTCATGAGGCTATATCAAACATTTTCACGCTCCACTCCTGAACTTACACCCGAAAATCAAATTCAGCCAAGAATATAGTTTCCAAGAATTACCATTTGTAAACATACTCATTAGAAATAGGAACAAGCACATAATCACAGATATCTACCACAAACCTACAGAAACCCAACAATATCTTCATTTTAGAACTATCACCCAAAGGACTGCCAAAAATACATCCTCTATTCCCTCGCACGTAGGGTTTGCACTGTAGTAGCCAACAAACACCTCCGAAAAACCCGCCCAGAAGAATTATGTGAAACTCTAAAAAAAAAACAAAATCGAGCCTACCCCACAATACTTATAAAAAAGGGTTTTGAACTGGCAGAAAAAATACCTCTAGACGAACTACGAAACCCAAAGAAACACAACATCGAACAGACTCTAGCATATGTCTCAACATACAACAGGATCAACCCAGAATTATTCACAGAAATTTTTAAAAATTTAGACCTACTAAACAAAAATGATAAAATGAAAAACATATTAAAACCGACCAAAATAATTAAGAGCAAACGTCAACCACAAATCCTGAAGCACATATTAACCTCATCCAAGTGCAGATAACACATGATAGAGGGGGGGTTACAAGATTATAGAAGGAAACACCTACACTTTTGAAAACTGCACAAAGGCATTCACAATAAACAAAAATTTGAACTGCAACTCCAAAAATGTGGTATATGCACTCAAGTGCACAAAATGTAAGGAATCTTAAATAGGAATCAGCCAAGTACTAAAAAAGCGAGTATCCCTTCACAGGAACATCAAACTTTCAAACAACAGAAAACCCTTTGTATCACAACACATCTTCCAATGCAATCAAGGCAAATTTAAAATTATGCCATTATATCAGACAGTTACTCATACCTACAAATACAAGAAAAAAAATTCATAAACAAATTTAAACCAGCACTTAATAGATCATAGCCCCCCCCCCACGCACACACGCACAGACACACAACACGCAAAGATGGACCACATACGCTTATGCATACATGAACACAGTGACACACACATGAAACCCTATACAACATAGGAAGTGTATATGTATGCGTATGTATGTGTGTGTGTCTATGTATACATAAATTAAGAAGACAAAGAAATAAAAAGAAAACTTTCCTCTTTTATTACCCCTTAAAGCAGAAAGAGATTCTCTCACGAGTATAAGATATGAACTACTACCACACACAAACAAGACGATGACTGACACTCTCTACCTGATGAAGGTCGCTAGACCAGAAACACGTTTAGCAGAATAGAAAATAAAAAATAAAACACACTATGTAGATTTTGTATTATTTCTAAAAGAACACTTGAGGCCTCTCTTTTTGTTATATATATATATATATATATATATATATATATATATATATATTTTAATATTAGGTTATTATCAATCAATCTTGCCCCGAAAATCCTACAGGACTATATTTTTCCTCTTCGGGGAGTCATTACGCACAAAATGTCTCCGAAAAGTGCATAAAATGACATGATATATACTATTAGACAAATTCTAGAGGTGAAAATTGATAACGAGATTAGTCTCAACTGAATTGACTTCTGTTTGCTTTGTAAAACTTTTTCACAAGCTACGCGCATGAGGGGAATAAGCAATGAGGATCTGTTTACTTTAAAAGCTGAAATAGATACACACCGCTATTCAGGTAGATTGATAAAGTGACTTCGACTGGTACAAGGCCAAATAAAATAACCAGTACAAAACCATCGGGTTCTGCTTTTCTTCTGTCACTGTTTAGAAAGTAAATTTTCAGAATCCTACACCAACACACAATATTTTTTATAATTTACTCTCAATCAAGGCAATAAGGCCACTCAGGTGCAAGGGATTACTGAAGTGTGAGAGACTATGAAAAAATATAAAATTAAATTATTAAGGAGAGAGAACAGGAATTAAGAAGACACATGATAACGATTGACGTTGCATTTAATTTTTTGAAGATCAATGTTTACCGGAAAGCAAGAAGCTTCTAGGAGAACTACAAGTGAAGAGACTGTTCGCAAAAAAATATCTTACGGTTAAATCTACCCATTTCAACTGTCAAATGATGATATCATGCCACCAATCTAGAACTGCTAGAATTCATAAAATCTCCGTACTATAGATCAAAGTTCATCAGAACAGTAACCATTATTGTATGTTTTTAAAAAAGTGCATGTAAGCTACGTTAAGGCGATGGAAAATTGACTGACGCCGAGACGCTAGGTCAGGACCTAAAACATTGCATATTCTTTTTTGTGTTTTATCAAGAAGTTTTAAATACATAGCAGAAGCACCCGACCAGATACAGCAGCAATACTGAAAGCATGAAAGAATAGTAGATATGTAAGATAAATTCGAAGAAAAGCCCTCTAGCACGATGAAAGAACTAATTTTATTTGCAGAAGACCTAGCAACTGAAGGAATATAATCTTTCCAATTCATTAGCCCGAAAAACACGTCACTCTCCTAGAGGTTAGCATCCGTCATGCTGAAAGTTAAGCAGTTTCGTTTTGAATGCGTTAAAATTAACAGGTCATTTCTTGCCCCAGTTAAGAACAGATTGCTGGCCATTTTTTAGATCAGCTGCCAATTTGATCATATCAAACCGACCAAACCTACTATTAAGACTGGAGTAAATAGTTGTATCATCAGCATAAATACCCCCGAGTTGAGAATTGATGACATCAGTAATGTCGTTGATGAAAATTAGGGACACCGTACGTCTATGGATAGATTCTAAGAACACCTGCATTAATGGAGTGGAGAGTGAAGCAGGCGTAATATGACACCAGGGCAATTTTGGCCGGTGAAAGTCATATTATTAATTTAGAAACTTTTGCAAAAATCAAATAATTTCAGGACTTATTAAGAAATGACTTAAATCACTTTTGGAATAATTATTTTCAAACAATCTTGGTAATTTTTTTTATTTTTTTATATATGCTACCCCACGACTAACTAATTTTCAGAAATGTCCATAAATTCGCTATCGTTTTCCCTTAAACCTAATATTAGTTAAACTCGGAAGTCATTGGGAAATGCTAATCAACTGTCTTTTTTCCTTCAAAATTAGCCCATTTTTAGAAAATCTGCTCTAAATTGTAAAAACGAAAATCCAATAAAATTATGTCATTTTTTTATTTAGATAAACTTTTAATTGCTTTTATAAACAATATAAATTAAAGATATCATAATCTAAAAAGAAAAAAAATCAATGAATAATGAATTTTTACAAGTATTGTTTTCATTTTTATTTTTTTTTTATTAAAATAATATATAAAATTTAAATTTTTTTTAAAATTTCCTCCTTCATCGTTAACGCTAGGGTGTTCAATGAAAACTACATTTACTAATCGAAAATTGAAAAGCTTAATACAAATAATTTAGCCAATGGATTTTTAAAATAATTAAAACATTTTAATTGTGTTCATATGATGACCCATATTTTCTTTTACGGGTGACCGTACATGACATATATCATTAAAAGGTCACGTGTTTCAAAGATTGAGCTCCATACATGAAAAAGTAATTAAAAGACTATATAAACATTTTCGGAAGCATACAAGTCTTTCATCTCGCTTCCGTGTTTTCTATGCCCTACGTTTCAACATTCAATGGGCTTTGCGAATCATCCTTTCAGAATTTAAGCAAGTTTTATACTTTAATTCCTAATTCTATTAAAAAAAAAATGTAACTGTGAAATTCACAACTTGTGGAGGTATCTAAAAAGAACATAAAAATAGATATTAAAAATAAAAATTAATAAATGCAATAACATTTTATAAATTATTGAACTTGCTCTGCCTTCATATAATTTCATTCTGTTATTAAATTGTAAACTTTTTTAAAAGAAACTTTTATATTATCTTAATTTTTATTTTTCGCAAAACATCTCCAAACGTTTGGCTATAAAGCTAAACTAACTAAAATTCTATAAAATATTGAATAATTGCTGAAAATATAGTGCTAAATTTTTAATTTTAACATGTTCCGCCTGTCATGTCAATTATCGCCTCTGATAAGACGAAAATTACCCCGATAACAAGACTATTGTAATTAAGAAACGCTTTTATAGTAGATTTGAGGCAGTAAGCAATTAATTCTTGTTTCAGATCAGATTAATATTGTATTTACTAACTTTTGAAAATAACAACGATTTTTCTAGATAAGAGGCTTACTATTTAACCCATAGCTTGTAGGAGGGAATGAAATCACACATTTTCAAAGAGTGGTTGCGCGTAAATGCATGTAACAAACCCAAATGAAATGCGATTACTCGATTTTCAAGTTTAAGTTCAATATTAGAGAAAGATGTTTTTGAGTATCTATCTATCTATCTATCTATCTATCTATCTATCTATCTATTATTAATACAAATATAAATTTTGTTACTTAGCTTAATAAGACTAAATTCAGTATATCTACACTATGAATATGAGTAGATGTGCGTTACGATGCAGTGGATATCGGCTCAGAACGAAAAATGGGAGAGCCGAGTTCGAATTGCAGTTGAATTCGTTGAATTTACCCTTGCTTTTCCCTCCAGCTGTGGGTTAAATTGCGTTTCATAGCTATGGTTGGCAACAAGTCAGCCGCAGAAAGTAATGGCAATCTACTGCGGGAAAAAAAACTTATATCCAGTCAGTCATGTCTCTTTCGAGACAAATACCTACACCGGTATACGAACTATCTAAAACCTTAATTGTTATTAAATTAATTTTAAATAAAAAACAAATTTAATTATAATTATATTACAATCTACAATGCACGTTGTATTGAGCACTTTAAAAAAAAAAAATACCAGAGAACCCTGGATTCTAAACCGATTGGTTCGCTTCATCTGAACATATATATATATATATATATATATATATATATATATATATATATATGCCAGCCTCATAGTCCGGCGTTGCCCATGCAACTCAGAACATTTTAGTTGTAGGACTCGGTTATATAAAAAAAAATTATTATATAAAAAATTGTTGTTTAAAAATTGTTAAAAAATTCCATTAAAAATCTATTTTCTTTTGTTTTGCGTAAACGTGATTTGATGTTTTGTGTGACATTGTAAACAACATTTTTGTTTTTGTTTTTTCAAAATTACGAGGGTAAATTTTTTGTATTTTTTTTTTTGTTGACTAAATGAGTTTAACATAAAAATAAAAATTATTTATTTTGTTCTACTGAAATTAGAAATATAAATATAAATATAAATATAAAACTATTACGCTCTCAGTTCAGAAATTTTCGAAGAATATTTAAAAGTGTAGCAATATAAAAACTATTACGCTCTCACTTCAGAAATTTTCTTTTTTAAATATTTCTGTTGTTTCAAAATTACCGAGGAAAATACTTACATTTTTTGTTGACCAAATGAATTTTTAAAACGTTGGAATAAAAATAAAATATAAAGGCTCATTTTTTTTTTTAGTCGCGTTTGACGCGTGTGATTTGATTTCTGTGACGTAATCTAGCAACTATCTTAGATCTTAGATGATTTACGGAGCAAATGTAAACAATCTGCACCATTGGCCAAAAAGAGCGAAAAGGAAAATTGCTGAACTTAAACTCAAAAAGTATGTGTCAACCTGGCTTCCCTGCAGATATGTGTCCCTAGAAAGTTTGAATAGCATAGCTTAAAAAATGTAGGCGTGCATAGCTTACAGTCACACACAGACTCACAGATTGCTTTATATATATATATATATATATATATATATATATATATATATATTGTGTATATTTTGGCAGCATTTTTTCATTAATGCAGGTCTCATTGAATAATATAGACACGTTTTGTCTATTAATTTTGTGTAGGATCCGTTCATACCGTCTGATATACTTGATAGTGATGTCGTTGAAAGACAACAAAAAATCACAGTATTTGTTGAATTTTTTATCGGGTCTAAGCTTTCGGCTCACATAAGCCATTATCAAAGAGTAAATATTAACACACAGTAAACATAGAACATTTAAGCTATTAACAATAAAGATAATTGAATTGAAAATATAAGTCCATCCCTACCGTGGCAAATGGCCGAAGACAGTGACAAAATAGTGGTGTTGTGGTCCCTGGTCTGATTACAGACATTTGAGTACGTTATTGGAAATATCGAAATTGATTGTATTCAAACCAGGTTTAAATTGTTTAATATAGAGTGCTTCGAGGATTTTTAGTTTCTGCTTATTATTTTCTTGTTTGAGTATGTACGTGTTATCAACAAGCGTTTTTCTCAGAAGTGTGCGTTGATAACCGTGTTGTTCTAAATGACGGAATATATTTGAATTTTTATTTAAGTGCAACGTCAGACGCCGTGAGAGCGAATTTGTGGTGTGGCCGATGTAGATATTATTGAGGTTGTTAGAGATACATTCTCTAAATGGACATATGAATTTATATACTACATTGGTTTTTTGCAAATCACTAACGGTGGGGGAAGAGTCGTTGCGGACAAATGAATTAGATGTAGTGGATTTAGTGTAATATATAATGAACTTAATTCTTTTGTTAGAGTCTGTCGGAGAAATATTAGTATTTATGAGTTTTTTTAGGATGTTTTCATCTAGTTGGTAGTTGGAGTGCATCTGGCTACGGTATAAGAGAGTGATATGTTTAGGATTGGTTGGGTTAGTATCATGTGTTGTTTTTTCCATGTTAAGCTTTTTAAGAAAATAATGTATTTGTTCATCAACTATGTAGTTGGGAAAATTATTATTGATGAGTGTCTGTTTTATGTTTTTTAGTTCACTGTAGAAGATCTGATTTGTAGATGAATTGACTTTTGCACGATATAATAGATTTTTCATAATGGCTATTTTGTAATAGTGGGGGCATTCACTAATATAATTGAGTGTGGAGGGATTTTTATTAGTGGGTTTTTGATACGGTGAGATAGTAAATTTATTGTTGTCAGTTTTAATTAATATATCAAGAAAAGGAATTTTGTTATCTTTGCTAAGTTCATAAGTAAATTTTAAAACTGAGTTATTTTGAAACTGTTTTTGAAGTTGTAAGATTTCATCAGTATTTTTAATTGACAGTAGGATATCATCAACATATCGTAGATATATTGATCGTTTTGTAAATTTTGCAAAGGTAGTATTTTCAAGGTTATGTTTACTGTGTGTTAATATTTACTCTTTGATAATGGCTTATGTGAGCCGAAAACTTAGACCCGATAAAAAATTCAACAAATACTGTGATTTTTTGTTGTCTTTCAACGACATCACCATCAAGTATATCAGACGGTATGAACGGATCCTACACAAAATTAATAGACAAAACTTGTCTATATTATTCAATGAGACCTGCATTAATATATATATATATATATATACATATATAATGAATGTTACAGGCTTGATGATTTAATCCTGGACGGGTTGAAAACTTTACAGCAACTCGTCGTACAAAATGTAATGTTCATTTGTTTCAATAGTGATAATGTTTTTCTTGATGGCCAAGTTTGTCAAAACGATGCTTCATTAATCGGCCTTTGTTTTTTGTCTTCCGCAGAATTGTCGTCTTCCTACTGCAGCATCATGTGGGATACGGTGACCTGTTGGCCAGAGACCCTCGCTAATCATACCGCCGTTTTGTCATGTCCAGATGGAATTATTGGAACTGACCCGACACGTAAGTTTAAGAAAGGGTTTTTATTGTTTTGTTTTTTTACTGTCTTTCTTTTGTTTATACTTATTCAGAGATTATATATTCGTCTGGCATAAGGCTTTTCAACTGAGTTATACAAATAGTTTCGCACTCTCTCCATTATTGAACTGATTTATTCAACCTGCCTGATAAACCTGACGCCAAAATGCATAGGTAGTGTAGCAGTTATCATTGTGTCGAGTGCAAATACCGAACCAGCTGCATTATCATTAATGTCCTCTAGGAATTAATTTACACGAGCTACTAGATTAGCAACTAGGTCCCACCCTTTTACATTGAAACCGATAAAATATAGTCGCAATTTCTACTCTAACAGGTTCATTTCGCGCACTTTCCACCTGTGGAATTCCTTTCCATATACTTTGCTTCCCCGACAGCTACAATCTCCAGGAATTTAAATGTAAAGTTAATAGACATCACCTATCACACTAACTCACATCCATTCTCACAAGCTCTTTTTTCAAATACTCCACCCCCATCCTCGGTATACTCATCCATCTATTACCCTTCTCCTGACATATCCTATAACTAACCACTCTTTCTCATCACTTTCTCTTATGTAACCCCCTGCGTAACAGTGGCAGTAGAATGCCTTGCTCGGGGTGAGATGATTAAAAAAAATTATTTTCGAAAAGAAACTCTTGCAAATACTAAAAATAACAGAGAAGACTGGGCCCTTTTATTTCGTCAAGTAGCAGGCTTATAAGCATAATTATTCTATAATCAAAATCGTAAGAAAAAGGTGACAGGAACCTACACCATTTTTTCCAAGAACTCATAGCAATTAACAGAAAGAAGCTGTGGAGAACCATGTTCGCTTATCTCCTAAAAAAGACATGGCATTTTTTTAAATAGTAATAAAATAATCGTAATAATGAAGTGTGTATTGATGCTGATACAGTAGTTTACTAAGCTCAACTATGTTTGGTAAAAGACAACGATATGTCGATACTCAGTGCTGATTAAACACGTTTCTTTAACGATATGCTGAAAGTAGCTATCAAGCATGACACTCCGTTAGTCATCCAAATTATATATGTATTTAGTCTGGTTTAGTCTGGAACACGGCAACATTTGTGGTGCACTTGTTAAAGAATAGCACATTTTGAGATAGAACTAAACCTACCCGCCAAGCATTAAACTATGACCGACATTATACGAAGCTCATACAAGGTAATAGTGCATGAAATTGTAATATATATATATATATATATATATATATATATATATATAATTCTTGTCATTTGTACAAATGAAATGACATATAGCTTAGAATAACATATGGAACAGAATTACATATTCTAGAGAATTACATATAGCTAAGAATGATATTTAACCGAGAATTACATATAACACAACATTATATTTATCTCAGAATATCGTTAAAAATTACATAGTGAACAAAATCACTGTTCAGAATGACATATCGCTCAGTGTATATGTAACTCAGAATGACATAGGGATCTGAATGACAAATCACTCAGAATGACATGTAATTGAAATGACATACCTCATAATGAGATAAATATTTGCTTAGAATGACATATAGTTCAGTGCATTAGACATCCGTATATGATAAGTGTAATAAATAAGAATTTCTAACATTTACATAGGGAATCCAGTCGTTTTATATTAGCGGGAATATGCATTTAACAGCAATTTTGAGCAATTTATATCTACTTTTCAACCCAAACAGCGTCGGGGATTTTGCTACAAATAAATATTTTTCATGTCTTTCAACGAAACATAAAGATTATTTATGAGAAAATTGGATAATAATGCATAGAAAAACATCAATTTTGAAGTTCTTTGAAAGTTTTATCCTATGATTTTGAGTCCTATTTATAGCCTTACATATAATTTACGCTTATTTCGATTTTAAATGGAGAAATCAGAGGAGAGGATAGAAAGGTCAAGGTTAGTTTCACAGAGGGCTAAGATGCCAGGTATGTTTACTTGGAGGAAGGATTCAACGCTATAAACGTTGTATGTTCGAGAAAGAGGGTTTAGGTGTTTTTGTTTAGCTGGTTTAGTTTTGTTTTTTTTTGTTTTTATTGTATATCGTCATGGTTAGAGATTTTTATTAAATGAGAGGCCTAGTGTAATATTATCAGTCGGTCACCATATGCAACGTGTATAGGAAGGAAACTGGCGCAGAATGCAGCATAATATGGCCTCAGGGTTGCCCACCGGCGGCTCTTGCAGGGACACATTTCCATACACGACGTCACACTTGACGCTACGCTAAAGTTTGATTTCCTAACTACCAGTCGGAAGCAGTAACTAGGAAACTACCAAACCGGTACTCTCAGAATAAAGAGACGTTGCCATCATCCTCAAACATTGCAAAAGCTTGCGACAGTAGTCGTAATAGGATCAAAGGAGAAGAAAGAAACCGGGAACCCCTTCCTAAACAAGAAACAAGGCATGTGGATCTACTCCAGTTCAAAAGACGAGGGAGAGTTATGAACCGGACGATCATATGGTCTATCTACTCCAATTAAAAAAATACAAAGTTTTAACTTAGTTAAAATCAAGAGAAGCCTTCAAAGTCAAAATAAATTTAGATAGATAGATAGATAGATAGATAGATAGATAGATAGATAGATAGATAGATAATCGTTTTTCTACTCCAAATTCTAACAAATATTTTTGTTTTGAAACATTTACATTTCCCTCGATAATGCATTTTCAATTCTTTAATTCCCTTCAGAAATAAAGAAGTTCATTTGGCGGGAAAATTTGCATCATAATATTTTAAAGGGATGGCGTCGTTGTTTTTTACTTCTCTCCTGGGTCGTCGAAGAGTTGGCAAAACTTGAAAAATTTAATCATTTATTAAACAAGTTTATTTGTTAAATAAATACGAAACTGTTGGTGATTTCACTTCCTTTGCTGTAGCAGTAAAAGGAAAAAAAACAAAGAAACTTTGGCAAAACTTTGTAACACATTCGCTTTTAATATAAAAAAATACAACTGAAAACCTAATAACAATAAAGTGAGAGTAACTAGCAATCCTTTCATAATAGATATGACTGGAAAGACAATGTTCTCTAATGGGAACTGTTCAAACGATTAGAATTTTACTATAACAACAGGGATTTTCGGTGGGCGATTTCAACTGCCGGGTTGGTGATAAGCAGTTGAACAGAAAATGGTGGGCAATGAGAAATTTTGCTAAGCATCATTGAAATTTGAGTATTTAAAAGATATTTCAACCGATGCAACCCGAAAAATATATTCAAAAGAGAAATACAAACCCCGCAGTTGTACTATAAGCGTCTGCAAGTGTCTTAGCTAGGTTTTGTGTCAAGGTACCCCCGATAAATATCGAAAATCGATAATCGAAAAAATCAGGTTATATAAGAAGTGGTCTGATCTTAATCAAATTTGATACACTCATAGACAAAGACATAAGAAACGATATTCAGAAGTTTCAAGGTTGCAGTTCTTACAATAGTGCAGAAAATCGATTATATATATATATATATATATATATATATAAGACAAGATGCTTGTGTGTGTTTCTGTTTATCTGCCTGTATGTCTGTATTTTTTTCAGCCCTTTTATTTTAGTTTTTGCTTCGGGTTTGGCTCTAAGTAGGTATAATTGTAGTTCTTAGTCTCAGCCATGATACTATTTACTCAAAGGACTTATTCAGTCTTCAAAATTCAGTTTATGACGAAAAAAACTTATTTGATATCGATACCAGGAAATCAAAATTTGATTTACATCCATTTATTTTTCTTTCAGTCTACAGTTTCGCTTTAACTGGAAACAACTATTGCTTTTTAGTCTTTCGTGCAAACGTCCAAAGAGTCTGAGCTCCAGGACCATGGATTAGTTCTAAAACTTTTATTACACCCCAGCAACGCCAGGCTATAATGCTAGTTATGAATAAAATCATTTAATTTTTTGTCAACACTTGCAATGCTAATCCGAACCATACAACTGATATCTATTTTTGTTTAAACACAAAAAATATGGCACATAATCAAAAATAGAGATAGGGAAGGCTGGTATCGCTGACCCAAGCAAGGTATACAATCTTCCTTGAACCAAAACATGTTATATTACATCAGGTTCGCCAATAACGATAATTCCAGAACATAATTGCTATCGACTCTGGACTCTCTCATTACAATGGCGATGATGATAATTCTGCAATTCAATTCTGGAAAATACAAGGCTGCTATTCTAGGTCTACGGTGCTGAATCAACGATGCTGGTACAAACGACGAATGTTGCAATTACGGGATCGACGTTGTCGGCTGATGACGGAAATTAAACTTCATATGTTCAGCGGCCTTCACTCCGGCGGCTACGGAGATTAAACTTTCAATACAAATCATAAATCACTTTGTCGGGGACCACTCAACTCGACTTCTTCACAAAAATCAGTTTCATAATCATTTCGCAATCTTCTTTTTCTTCATCTTCTTTCTCCTTTCGTCGTCACCTTTCAGCAACAACAAATACAATCTGTTGAACGCTTCTGCTGAAAACAATAGAACCAGACCCACATGAAAATAAATTATAAAATATATTTTCTTTTCTTTTTTCCTACAAAGACATCTTCGGTGACGTACCATCGGTTAGGAGATTCTTTGGGTAAGAGTTTCCAGCACCCCCATCGGGGTTACCCGATTTTACTCAACCGTTCCCTTCAAAAATCAAAATCAAATTATTACTGAAGATTTTCTAACTGTCGGCTTTCCGTCACTTCCGTGCCATTGACAGCTATCTTCCGGTACAAACTAGAATGTTGGACATGAACCTTTGATCTCACTAGACAAAATAAAAGCCCAAATGCAAAAATGTTTTCCTTTTTGCTCATCTTGATAGATAGATAGATAGATAGATAGATAGATAGATAGATAGATAGATAGATAGATAGAGCGAGCGAGCGAGCGAGAGAGAGAATAGACTGCGACGGATAGATCTGTCAGACAGTTAAATGCTATATGTGATACGTGCCTGGGCGATCATGTCTTGAAAGAGATATGACTGACTGGGAAGAAGATTTCCAGCTGTAAGTTGCTATTACTTTTTTGCGTAGACTGGTTGCCTACAAGGCTATAGAACCCAATCTGTCCTGTTATTTGACCCATAGCTGGAGAGAATTGACGGATTAGTACCTTTTTCCCAAGAGTATTTTTGCGTAAGTGAATGCAACGCACAAATTCATTCGATAGATTGATAGATATACAGAAAGAGTGGAAGAAAGATAAACATACTTGTAGCTTCTTTTTTGCACGTGGGCGATCATAGCTCTCCACAATTTCCTATCTCTTATAATACTGAGTAGTGTTTCTCTTTTTACCAACTTTCTTCCTGTTCTGCCATCCATTCAATCATACCAATAAGCAACACATCCGTATGTATTCAGAGGGAGGGAGAGAGAAAGAAAGTGCGAGAGAGAGAGATGAAAAGATTGAGATTGATAGAAAGAAAGAAAGAAAGAAAGAAAGAAAGAAAGAAAGAAAGAAAGAAAAACTGCAATAGATATTATTTTGTTTTTATATACGTACCTTCGGTTTTACTTTGAAGACATTTCTATTGATTGTAGAATCCAAAATTTGAGTAGGTTTTAACCTCAGTATCTTCAGGACCGATTGGGTTCTGTAGCCTTGGCTGGAATCCATTCTACCGGAGAAAGTAAAGGCAATATACTGCAGGAAAATCTGCCTAGTCGGTCATTTTTCTTTCGAGATATCATCGCCCAAGCATGTATTACGTATGACACAACCGGCTGACAGATTGTGTATAAACAGATCGAAGTTTGTCAGTCAGTTAAATGTCACACGTGATAAACACTTGGATGATCATGTCTCTTTCGAGACATGACTGACTCAGCAGAAGATTTTCCCGCACTAGGTTGCCATTCATTTCTGCAGTAGACTTATTTCCAACCAAGACTACAAAACCGGATCTGTCCTGCTATTTAACCCATAGCTGGATGGAGAGAAGATGGATTAATATTTTCCCAATGATATTTGTGCGTAAATGAATGCAATGAATTCAACTGGAATTCGAACTCGGCTCTCTCATTTTTCGTTCCGAGTTTATATCCATTGCACCACAATTCCCATCCTGACTTCAACTTGTTCGAATTTCAGTTTGAAAAATTCACCAATACATAGGCTTATCATAAGCTCCAAGCCTCAAACTGAGAAATCTTTGAATTTTTATTATAAGTTTATATTTATTGTATAATAAAGTACCTTCGAGGCTCATCACACTATAAACATAAACGTGTAATTCCCGGTCAAACCTGGCTGTATGATAAGCCTAGATTCTTTAGTTTCTTGATAACTGATTGTGTCAATAGAAAATAGGCGTGTCCTTCTCGTGGTGAATTTGATAAATAACATGCAGTCTAATTTCTAACGGCGTCTCTGGTCTTTTCAACAATAGTTCTATAATTTAACTAAAAAACAGTGATTCTCTTAAAACTGTTGCTATTTTTTCCTGTCAGCAGCTTCCATTGCCTTCTTCTTTATGTGCCGTGTAGGACGTCAGCGATCATGGACCTCCACTTGCCCCTATCCATTGTCGCTTTTAATAATTTTCCTCTTAGTATCTCTCTCAAACCTGCTCCGACATCCACTTACTCATACCTGTCAAGTATGTCTGGAGTTGCTTTCACCAGTGTCTCTTTCTTTTTATCTTTCCCGTGTGTATTAGATTCACCAAGCCCTCCTTCCTCATTACGGAAACTTCAGCTCTCTCTTCCTGATGCTAAATATAAGTTTCCTTTTCGTTTGCATCCTCTTCAAAACCTTGTTGTGGTTCACATGTTGCGTTCATTGTATCATCAGTATGCTTCTGTATTATCTTATTTTTGTTGTTTTGGGTCTCTCCTTCGTCTCTGAGAATATTGTCCTGCATTTGCTGTCATATAGAAGGACAGATATCACATAACAGTCCAGAACTCTTTTTTATATCTTCCAGTCTCTCAATACTCTACTAAACTTTTGCAATGCATCCTTGGCCATGACAATGCGCTTCAGATCTTCTGCGGGAACATCTCCCAGGTATTTAAATCTCTGCGCCTGCTTGATTTTAGTATCTCCGACATGTAGTTGGCATTTTGGGCTTCTTTTTGTTTTTTGTTTTTTTTTTTGTTTTTTGTTTTTTATGACAATGCATTCAGTTTTCTTGTTTATGTTTAGTCCTTTCTTCTCGCTTTCCTTCCCGAAGGTCCTCTTCCTGATATCTATCAATGACGTTCCTGATCTAACTGGTTCCAAAGTTGGCATCTATGTAGATGAGACAAACCATCCACTCCCGTCTAATTATGAAATCTGCCAGGACTGACAAAGTAGATCTCGCTTCTGCTTCTTGAAAAGGACCTTCAATCTGTGAAGAATTTGGGGTAATAAATGGCTCATAAATCTTAATGCTTCAAAAACAAAGCTGCTCTCCCTTAACCACCATAAAGAACCTCTCCTACCGTTCTTTAATATGGGTCATACTAGTCTCCCCGAAAGCAATACGCTGCGCCCCCTTCGCTCTCTCAGCTTACCTCAAATGGAAGGAATACATCGAATTTATAGCCACATCTACTGCTAAGAAACTTGGGTCGTTGTGCCAAACCAGGAAGTTTTTCTCGTCTTTATAAATCTACCATTCGTCCGTGCATTGAGTATTGTTACTATATCTGGTCAGGTGCTCTTGCTGGTCATTTTGGGGTTCTTGCCAAAATCCAGAGGAGGATCTGCAATTTAGTTGGTCTTGACTTGGCTGCTCGGCTTTCTTCTTTCACCCCTTCTGCTCCGACAAGCTTTATTAGATCGACACCCCCCTAATGGGTTTTTCCGTGCAACTAAATTTGCAACTAGGTCCCACTCCTTTACTGTCAAATTCGGCAAAATTAACCGTCAGTTCTACTCCGACAGTTTCTTTCCTCGCATTTCCTGTCTGTGGAACTCCCTTCGCTGTATCGGTTGAAAAAAAAAAAAAAACACATCATTAATAAACATGCCATGTTAATTAAATTTTGTTGTTTTCTTTTTCATTTCCTGAAAAATGTTTGTCTTTATTTGTTTCTTTTATTTTATGTGTAATTTTATTCCTACTTCTTCCATTTCTTTCTTCATCTCTTTTTCTCCTTTTTTTTCTTCGTCTCTTCTTTTTGTTTTTCTTCCTTCTTTTTCTTTTCTTCTCTTTTTTCTTCCTTCTTTTTCTTTTTCTTCTTTTTTTCTTCCTTCTTTTTCTTTTCTTTTTTTCGTCCTTCTTTTTCTTTTCTTTTTTAAACATTCATTTCTTCCTATATTTTTTTCGGTTTCCACCACTGTTCTTCATTCATTTCTTTTATAAACCAGTTTTTTCTTCATATCCTTTTTTTCATAATCTTCAGTTTCTTCTTCTTCTTCTTCTTCTTCTTCTTCATTTCGTTCTCCATATCTTCTTAGTTTTCTTCCTCCTCTCAATTATCTTTTCCTTCTTCTGTTTTTTCATATCGTTTTCTTCTTTCCATTTTTCTTGTTTACTTTCCTCATATTATTCTTCTTATATTTTTTCTTCGTTTTCTTTCTCTTTATTCCGTTTTTTATTCTATTTTTCTCCTTTAGCCTTTTTCTTTTCTTTCTTCTTTTCTATTTCTCTTCTTTTTTCTTCTTATACAGTTCTTTTTTCTCTCTTTTTTCTTCGTTTCCATTTTCTCGTTTATTCATATGCATCCCTTTCTCATTCATCTTTGCTATTTTCTTCTTTCCCATTTTCTTTCGTTACTTCTTTCTTCATATCCTTCTTTTTTTTTTTGCTATCTTTTTGATTCTAGTTTCTTTCTTATTATTTCTTTTCTTAATATCCGTCTGCTTCTTTTTCTTCACTGATTTTTCTTTCTTTTTAGTTTCCTTCTTGTGTTTTTCATATCCTCACCCTTACTCTTTAATCTTTACTTTCTTTCTCTTTTTCACTTTCTTTTTCATCTTTCTTCTTTTTCATCTTTCTTCTTTCATTTCTTTTCTCTTTCTTTTTCGCTTTCTTCCTCTTACCAATTTTCCACCTTCTTCTTTTTCGCATCTTTCCTCTTCTTTTTCGTCTGCGCTTTTTTTTTTTCGTGTTCTTCTTTTCTTCTTGTTCATATTTTTCTTCGTCCCTCTCTTCTTCCTTTTCTTCTTCTCTTTCTTCGTTCCTCTCTTCTTTCTTTTCTCCTTCTCTTTCTTCGTTCCTCTCTTCTTCCTTTTCTTCTTCTCTTCTTTCCTATTCCGATCTATTTTGCAAGTTTCATTTCTTTCTTTTTCATTCCAGCTTCAACTTCTTTCATTTTGACACACACACACTCTTTCTCTCTCTCTCTCTCTCTCTCTCTCTCTCTTTATTCTCAGCTTTCTTCTTTCCCATTTTCTTTGTTTTCGTCTTTCTTTCTTTCTTTCTTTCAACTCCTTTTTATTTATTTCTTTTTCACACCTTTCAACTCTTTCTTTTTTCTTATTTTTCAGCTCTTTCTTCTTTCTTTCTTTCTTTCTGTCTTTCTTTTAACTCCTTTTTCTTTCTTTTTCTCACCTTTCAACTCTTTCTTTCTTGCCTTTCAGCTCTTTCTTCTTTCTTTCTTTCTTTCTTTCTTTTCTCACCTTTCAACTCTTTCTTTCTTTCTTTCTTGCCTTTCAGCTCTTTTTTCTTTCTTTCTTTTAACTCCTTTTTCTTTTTTTCTTTTTCTCACCTTTCAGCTCTTTCTTCTTTCTTTCTTTCTTTCTTTATTCATTTATTTCTTTCTTCTTTGCGTTGTTTTTATTTCCGATTTTCTCTTTGTTGGTTTTCTTCTTATTTTGATTTCTCCTTTTTTTCCACTTTCTGCTTCTTGCCTTTTTTTGTTTTCCTTCCTTTACCATTTTATTTTTTATTCTTCTTTCTTCTTCTCTTATTTTTCTTTTGCCTCTTTACTTTTTCTTCTACACTATTTCCTCCCCTTTTTCTTTTTTCTATTTCTCTACTGCTTTACATTCTTCCTTCTTTTTCTTCTTATTCTCTTCATTATCTCTCTCTCTCTCTCTCTCTATTTCTCCGTCCTTCATTCCATATCTAACAGACTTTATTTTATTCATTCGTATTCCTTATATACAATCATTTATTCTTTCTATTATCATTAATCTATTTGTTTACGTCTTCTTTTTATGCTTGTCACTTCTGCTATGATTAATTATCTTGTATTGTTTGCGAATTCATTTACCCAGAAGACAATAAAAACATGAATTACTGCCTATGATTGCTAATTTCCGCCTGATAGACACCCAATCAACCACTGGTTCGATCCTGTGTAAGCCCGAAGCTCTGCAATCAACCAATATTTTTTTCTGATCGTCTTTGCACACAAAAATAGTTACTTGTGTATCATGTTGCGTCACCAGACTCCCCGGCCACGAATCGAAATTTTATTGAGCACCCAGCCAGATCAAAAGTTTCCTTCAAAAAATATCCCTTGCAGTTGAGAGTTGTGATCAATCAGTTTGACTTTCTTATTTTTGTTTTTTGTTTTATTTTCGGTGTAGTTATTTTTACATAAAATACTTCGCGTCTGTATTAGTTGCATCGTGTGTAAACATCTAAACGCGGAAATAACACGGAATATTACAGAAATAAACCAAAGCTCCTGGAACTGATATAATGGCAAATAAACATACATCTATTGCTGTCACATCTGGTCTGATGCTTTTCTTATATAAAACAGATTCTTGATAAAAGCCAAAGAGGAAGCGGCATCATTATCAGTACTGACCTGACATCTCGACCGCAGTCAATTTCCCACCACCGTAACGTATCTTCATTCTGCCGAGTGTACCTCTCCGGTACCTCGATTTCCCGAATTTAAACTCAGGATATGCGTTGTGATGCAGTGGATAAATCGGAGAGCTGAGTTCGAATTCCAGCTGAATTCATTGCATTCACTTATGTGCATATACTTTTGGAAAAGGTATTAATCCGTCTATTCTCCCTCCAGAATAACAAGGCAGATTGGTTTCCATAGCCTTGGTTGGCAACCAATCTACCGTAGAAAGTATTGGAAAACTACTGCGGGAAAATCTGCCTAGTCATGTCATATTTGAGTAGATGTTCCGTTCTTCTATTAAACAATATATTTATTTATTTCGAGAATCTGAGAAAAAACTGAGTTTATAAAACTATTCAACTTTGATTGGTCAACGATGCACTTCGTTATTCTCTCTTCACTCATTTAATTTTATGAAATTTCAAGAAATTCGTTTTGTAGAGGTTAATGTTTGTATCTAAACTTATTTAGAAATGGAACTTTGTGTGTATGTGTCTGTATGTGTGTGTGTCCGTTAACTATAGACTTCGAAACGGCTGAACCGATTTTCTTTAAAATTTACACAGTTGTACAATAAGCGTCTGCGAGTGTTCTTAGCTAGGTTTTGTGTCGAGGTATCCCCCGATAAATATCGAAAATCAATAATCGAAAAAATCGGGTTATAGAAGGAGTGGTCCGATTTTAATCAAATTTGATACACTCATAGACAAAGACATAAGAAACGATATTCAGAACTTTCAAGGTTGCAGTTCTTACAATAGTCAAAGAAAATTTTATATCGATACCAGGAAATCAAAATTTTGACTTACCATCGCTTTAACTGGAAACAACTATTGCTTTTTAGTCTTTCGTGCCAACGTCCAAAGAGTCTGAGCTCCAGGACCATGGATTAGTTTTAAAGCTTTCATTACACCCGAGCAATGCCGGGCTATACTGCTAGTATATATATATATATATATATATATATATATATATATATATATATATATATATGCGATTGGTAAATTGTCGCAATTATTTTATTAGGGGCGATTGATAAATTGTCGCAATTATTTTATTATTTCAAATATTCTTTAGGCTGAGTCTGAGCTCCAGGACCATGGATTAGTTTTAAAGCTTTCATTACACCCGAGCAATGCCGGGCTATACTGCTAGTATATATATATATATATATATATATATATATATATATGCGATTGGTAAATTGTCGCAATTATTTTATTAGGGGCGATTGATAAATTGTCGCAATTATTTTATTATTTCAAATATTCTTTAGGCTGAGTCTGAGCTCCAGGACCATGGATTAGTTTTAAAGCTTTCTTGACACCCGAGCAACGTCGGGCTATACTGCTAGTTAGTTATAAGCATACGTCCTTTAATAATTTCAATCATTATTTTTTTTTAACATAACCACCAGTAACAGAAAATCTGCTCAGAATCATAAAATAAAAAATGCAATAAATTAAGAAATTATATAAGTTTCTAATTAAATGATGATTTAGCTTTAAATTGCTTTTATGTATATCACCCTGCGTCAAGGGAATGATGGTGACAAGATATATAATGGACACAACTGTCTTAAAAAAAGTTTCGATAAATAATTAATTTTCACAAGTATTTTTAAAAAATGCTATTTCTAATCATTTATAAAGTTTTAAATCTTTTAAAATTCTGTATAAATTTGTAAAGGTCACGTGATATTGTTAAGTAAATATTTCAGTCAGTCGGTTAAGTGCCATGCGTAAAGCACGCTTGGGCGATCATGTCTCGAAAGAGACATGACTGACTGGGCACAAGATTATCACGCAGTAGATTGCCATTGCTTTCTGCGGTAGACTGGTTGCCGACCAAGGTTATAGAACCAAAACTGTCCTGTTATTTGATTCATAGCTAGAGAGGGAATAGATGTATTATATTATTAAGTAGTGATAAGTGGGAGATCAGTTTATTACTTCATAACAATATAAAACTGATCCCCCACTTTATGACCAGTGGAACCCTTAATCATATTTCCAACTATTATATTCAGTCAGTCAGTTAAGTGCCATACGTGAAACACGCTTGGGCGATCATGTCTCGAAAGAGACATGACTGGGCAGAAGAATTATCCCGTAGTAGGTTGCCATTGCTTTCTGCGGTAAACTGATTACCGACCAAGGCTATAGAACCCAATCTGTCCTGTTATTTAACCCATAACTGGAAGGAAGAGACAGATTAATACCTTTCCCAATGGTATTTGCGCGTAAGTGAATGCAATGAATTCAACTGAAATTCGAACTCGGCTCCCCGATTTCTCGTTCCGAGCCGATATCTACTGAACCACAACGCACATGAGTAAATATTTACCCATCATAAAAGGGAATTCAGTGATAAAAGCATTTTGAATTTTTTTTTGTGTATTTCGACATAATGGCGTATTTATTTAATGCATGGCATAATCAGAAATTAAGAGCGGTAATTATAGTAATTAGTGGTGCGGTGGGTATCGGCTCGGAACAAGAAATCGGAGAGCCGAGTTCGAATTCTTGTTGAATCCGTTGCATTCACCTACGCACAAATAACGTTGGAAATATATGAAATCGTCGCTTCTCCTTCCAACTGTGGATTAAAGTCTAAAGCAGAAAGTAATGACAACCAACTGCGGGAAAATCTTCTACTTAGTCAGTCATGTCTCTTTCAAGACATGATCGCCCAAGCGTGTATCACGTATTCCATTTAACTTACTGATAAGATTAGGTCTTATACTTACCCTGTTGATGGCGAGATATACTATAAGTTTTATGTTAATGGGTTCTTCTATTGTGCGTCTCGCTCTTCTGGCTTATTGTCAACTACAAGCTTCAAGAACGTGTATTCAGTCATCATCTACTGTATAATTGAAAACTGGAACTTTTTCTACAAATACTTCATTGTCATGAGGAACTTTCCGCAGTGGAAGTTATCCTATCTATCCCCCAAACATATTGTACTTATTGGAACTGGTTACAACTTCAGAGAGACATTTAACTATTTCGATGGTAAAAGCGTGAGTGGAATTCAATGACTTCCGCTTGCCCTATGTGGATCAACTTTATATATATATATATATATATATATATATATATATATATATATATATATAAATATATATATAAACTAGAACTATAGCCCGGCGTTGCTCGGGTGTAATGAAAACTTTTATATATATATATATTATCGATTTTCTGCACAATTGTAAGAACTGCAACCTTGAAACTTCTGAATATCGTTTCTTATGTCTTTGTCTATGAGTGTCTCAAATTTTTTTAAAATCGGACCACTCCTTCTATAACCTGATTTTTTCGATTATCGATTTTCGATATTTATCGGGGGTACCTCGACACAAAACTTAGCCAAGAACACTCGAAGACGATTATAGTTCAACTGTGTAAATTTTCAAGAAAATCGGTTCAGCCGTTTTGGAGTCTATAGGTAATGGATACACACACACACACACACAGAGATAAAGTTCCATTTATAAATAAGTTTAGATATATATATATACCATAAGAGCTAATAAATTGTGTCTCTTTATGGTGGTTATATATATATATATCGCTTATTCAGTAATGAATTAGAGCACTCTGGCTATTGGGCATGTATAATGATAATATACACGCTAAAAAGTTTGCGTTCTTCTACCGAGCGCCCATAGCCCATAGAATCGCCGACTGACACCATTTCGGTCGGGTTACAATCCTGGGTTAAAAGCAATCGGAGTCTAACCGTACTGATGAGCTGAGAAGCAGATCCGTCTGGGGATGACTATATATATATATATATATATATATATATATATTATAATTTAGAACATGTACAAAGTGTACATATTGTTTCGAGATTGAAAGGACAATGCCTCTTCAGGTAGTAATGTCATTACTACCTGAAAAGGCATTGTCCTTTCAATCTCGAAACAAAATGTACACTTTGTAGTAAATTGTAATTTGTACACATGTTCTAAATTATAATTCATAGCTCTCTTTCTATATTATGCACGGTTTTAAATTAATGTTCTAAATGTTGTTAATATTTTCCACGTTCCTTATTCACTTGGCTATATATATATATATATATATATATATATATATATATATATATATATTGTATCGAGGCAGCAGATAATTTTCTAAACATATACTGTTAAATATAAGAGACAGTTAATGTCTATTATGTTTAATCATGTGCCGTTCTAAACATCGTATTTTGGTTTTAATTTCAGATGAGAATAGACAAAAATTCTTTTTTTATTAAGTTGGTTCTAAGCTTTCGGCTCCAAATGTTGGAGAATTTTTGTCTTTATTTTCACCAGAAATTAAAGCCAAAATACGATGTTTAGAACAGCTCATGATTAAACATAAGAGATATTCATTGGCTTTTATATTTAACAGTATATGTTTAGAATATATATATATATATATATATATATATATATATATATATATATATATATATATATATATATATATATTGTGTGTGTATTTTGGCAGCATTTTTTACATTAATACAGGTTTCATTGAATAATATAGACAAGTTCTGTCTATTTATTTTGAGTAAGATCCTTTCGTATGATCTGATTAGCTTGATAGTGTTGTCATGAAAAGACGACAAGAAATCGCAATAATTGTTGATTTTTTTATCAGGTCTGAGCTTTCGGCTTACATAAACCATTTATCAAAGGATGAACATTTAATATACAGTGAACATAGAACATTTAAATTATTAACAGAGTGGAGTTATACAGAGAAAATTAAACAGGTCCATTTTTTTGTCTACATTATTCAATGAAACCTGTATATATATATATATATATATATATATATATATATATATATATATATATAATTATTTAATTACTTAGTTTTGGATCATAATTAAATTAAGGCCGTACACAGTTGTATTAAAAGTGTTCAACACAATTATATCGTAGAACTTTTGATATTTTTTCATTTTTAAACGAGTTATTACGCGACCTAGTTTACAGTTTGGTACAATCAGTGATTGCAAATCGCCTGAAGACACCACATGGTAGAAAGTTAGGTCGCGTAGTAACTTGTTTACAAATATATATATATATATATATATATATATATATATATTAGTCATCCACATACAAGCCTGTTTCGCTGTATCACAGTTTATCAGTGTGGCTAGACACATCCACTTGCTTTTGGCCGGGATCGAAACTCGACCGATTTGGTGTCAGTTGGAGTCGCTACTCCTTAAGCCATAGGCGCCTAGAGTCAAAGAAGGGAAATTTTAACGTGTTGTATATAAGCAGTGTACACACACGCCAGTCATCGAAAGAACTCAATTCATTTCTGAAGAGTGACGAAAGAGAGAGAGATATAAAGAATTAATGAATTTGTTTTAATCCGCCTTTTTTTATTTCAAATTTTTTTATAGTTGGCAATTCCTATTTTAAGTAAACGCGCTATTTTATTTTTAAACAATCAATAGACGGAATGCTGTATAATAAATTAAAATTTGTGTTTATTTCTAATACGAAGTATCCAATATATATATATATATATATATATATATATATATATATATATAAGTTCCGTATGCCAAAACAAAGAAAAAGTCAATATAAACATTTTTTTTAATAATCATATTGTCCCAAGCAAGTCATTTTACTGCCACTGTTTTGCAGGGGGTTACGTAGGAGGAAAATTAGGAGGAAGAGTTACAGATTATAGGGAGTGTCAGGAAGTGCGTAAGAGAAGGATGAGAATACTGATGAGAGTGGAGTGGACGGAGAAAGGAGCATGAGAGAGAGAGGATGCAGTTAGTGAGATAGGAGATGACTATTGACTTTACATTTAAATTTGTAGCTGTCGGGGAAGCAAGTAAATGAAAGGGAATTCCACAGGCGGGAAGTGCGAGAAAAGAAGCTGATGAAGTAGAATTTGAGTTTATATTTTATTGGTTTCACAGTACAAGAATGAGACCTAGTTGCTAATCTTGTGGCTGTATACATATATCCGCGAATCCTTCATCTTATTTATTAAGTAGAAAATAAGGCGACATTAGATAGCGCCATTTTGTCACGTTGACTAGGTAACATTTGTCATTTTTGTACATTTGTAGCTCATTCAATGCGTGTAGTAATGTTAAATAAGAAGTGTACTGTTTAACAATTACAGGATATTCATATCCTAAACAGGCAGATATGATTTTTTGAAATCGGGAAGCTAGTTCGTTTTTTTAGTTTTACTTTAATTTATTACCGTCAGGGATAATAAATTGTGTCTCCTATTATATATATATATATATATATATATATATAACATGCATTATTCTTCAGCAATGAATTGAGTTTTTTCGGTGACTGGCTTGTGTATACAATGCTTATATATAACACATTAAAATTTCCCTGCTCTGATTCCATGCGCCTATGGCTTAGGGGTTAGCAACTCCGACTAACATCAAATTGTCGAATTTCGATCCCGGCCAGAAGCAAATGGATGTCTAGCCACACTGATGAGCTGTTATAGATCAAAATAGGCTTGTATGTGGATGACGAATACACACACATATATATATATATATATGTGTGTGTGTATAATATTTAAAGTGGTTTTAATTCGTTTAATGAATACTTTTTTCAATGAATATAGTTTAATTAATATTTGTTAATTATCTGGAGAAACAGACATTTTTTTTTAATATTATCTTAGGGGTTCACCTATTTTTGCGCCGCTCTACATATTTAATAAAAACAATTAACCACGGCCTAACAAAGTAATCACCTTTATTAACACGGTAAAAAGCTTCTGCTCAACTTTATCAGTCTGTCTTGCCTTCTTGGTATGTTGATTTGCGATTTTTATTTTATTTTAATATTGGTCTTAAATTTTTGTCTTTAATTTGCCGAATTTTTTAACAGGGGTACCATTTTGCTATTGTAAATAATTTTTACGTTTAAATCTCGTTTCGACTTATACTAAGTTAAAACTTACATTTTTATTATTATTATTATTATTATTATTATTGGAGTAAATAGTACCCTCCATCACCCAGTTTTACACTACACCCACTTCTTGTTTAGGAAGGGGTTTCCGGTACACTCTCCTTCGACTTCGGTCGTGGTTTCCGGCTTTCTCTTTTCCAATCTTTTCACTTTTCCTTTTTTTTTTTTTTTCAATTGGAGTAGATAAACTGAACTACCGCCCGGTTCACACTCCACCTACATCTATTGAACAGGTGTAGAGGCTCATCCCTTGTTCCCTGTTTAGGATATGGTTTCCGGCTTTCTCTTTTCCCATCTTTTCACATTTCCTTATTTTTTTTTCAATTGCAGTAGATAGACTGAACTATCGCCCGGTTCACACTCCACACACGTCTATTGAACAGATTTAGAGGCTCATCCCTTGTTCCCTGTTTAGGGTGTGGTTTCCGGCTTTCTCTTTTCCAATCTTTTCACTTTTTCTTATTGTTTTTTTCAATTAGAGTAGATAGACTGAACTATCGCCCGATTCACACTCCACCTACATCTATTGAACAGGTGTAGAGGCTCATCCCTTGTTCCCTGTTTAGGATGTGGTTTCCGGCTTTCTCTTTTCTCATTTTTTTATTCTTAAGTAGCCCCCTGCGCATCAGTGGCGGTACCGCCTTGCTTGGGGTGATATGATTAAAAAAAAACAACACAGAAAAAAGAGGACAACCCAAAATAATAATAAGCGGTCAACACTTATTATAAAGGAATTGAGCAGACATCCACTTAATTGCGCCAAAATGAAGTCAACAATAAAAAGCAATAAGAAGCCATTAATCACCGACAGACACTACAGCACACTAAAAAGAAGTCAACGCAACAAAATGCAATAAAAAAAACTAACGATCTGCACAATCACTCACACAGAATGATATTAAATTTCACCAAACCTCATATAAATAAGAAAAATCGGGAAACAGCAGCAGAGGAAAAGAAAGCGTTGAAGAGTGAAGACATCACAATAATGCCTTTAAGAAACTTCGAAGTCGGTATAACTCTGTGAGTTACACAATTCTCGACATTAATTCTATTAACTTTTTCTGTATCTTTGACAAAAATTCTGCGAACCCCAAAATGCCTTTCTACAAGTAAACCATTGAAAAAACAAGTCTTGGCACTAAGCATATTCACAACTCAACACTATATGTGTGTGTGTGTGTGTGTGTGTGTGTGTGTGTGTGTGTGTGTGTGTGTGATTTTCGCCAAATTTTGAGAGAAACGTGATACCTTTCGAAACCTATGACTCTTAAATTTGACTACTCAATGAAAACGATACTTGCGGATCTTTAGACTTTAATTTATTTTCAAAACGAAATTAAACTTAATTCGTTTCCAAAATATTAAGCCTAAATTAGTTTTGAAAATCATATCAGAATTAATATTATCTTCAAAACGGCATTACTGCTGAATTGGTTTGTAAAGTCACATTATAACTAAATTTGTTCAACAACATTAGACTTAAATTATTTTTCAAAACGAAATTAAGCCTAAATTTATTTTTAAAACGACATTAGATTTTAAATCCTTTTCACGATGATATTAAACTTTAATCCGATTTCAAAAATGGTATTTTCAAGGTCAAATACCAAAGGAATTAAAGGAGCAAAAGAGTTCGTTATTTCGTTTCAAAACTCGAGGATTTTGCTTTTTTCTGCTTTTATTTAATAATAATTTCAAATTTGCTTTTAACTTTACCGATATACGAAATATCACTTAGTAAATTTTAAATTTCTTCCAAAAAATCTTCAATTTGTAATTTTCATCCAGTACCATTGATATGCATTAATAAGAAGCTCACTTATGGGATGGGGATATCTCAATTGTGTCCTAGTATTGTTTCTATTTCATACTTTTATTTATTTGTTTACTATCATTTTAATATTGCTGCTTTTTATCACAACAGTCAGTTAGGTAGCATACGGGATACACTCGATCATGTCTTGAAAAAAACATAAAGGATTTTCCTGCAGTAGGTTTCCATTAGTTTCTATGGTAGACTGGTTGCCAACCAAGGTTATAGAACCCATTCTGTCCTGCTATTTTAAACAATGACTGAAGTGAGAAGTGGCGGGTTAAAACCTTTTTCAAAAGTATTTTCTCGTAATGCAACATATTCGACTGGAGTTCGAATACAGCTCTGCTATTTTTCGACCCGAGACGATATCCACCGAATCACAATGGACATCAACAGTATTACTATTCTTTGTTACCTGTTTTATTTGTATTACTTTTGGGTATGGACCCAGGTTATGTCAGGTCACTCTGCATGTGTCACTGACTTCATGTAACCCAGTATAACATGGCCAGGTCATCCGCGATATAAACCGGTTCCGCCATCAGGTGGTCCTGCGTATGACGTTAAACTGCATCTGGCAACAAGGCCTCTGATTGGGAGGTTGTGAGGAGCCTGAAACCACCTCTTAATTGCTGTTGTTCCCAGGTCCACCCTGATCCGGAGTGGTAGCACCAGTTAACACCAGTTATTTGCCCAGCTATGGAAAAAATAGTTAATTCCCAAACTGCAGTCAAAATACTATGAAAGTATAAAAATACACACACACACACACACACACACACACACACACACACACACACATATATATATATATATATATATATATATATAAACTTTTATAGAAAAATATAGATTTTTGAAGGAAAAATATTATCAACAATTTATTTTTTATGGAAAAAAAGTTATCATCCTAATACATTTTTGAAAGAAAAAAATTATTACCAGCAATACATTTTTGAATACAAAACTAGATCTTCAGTTTTCTAAAATAAAAAAAATAAAAATATTTCATCAAAATCTGACTCAATCAACCTTCTCACTATAACCGAAATTTTTTTTTAAAATACCTTAAATTCTACTTTTTTGCTGAGGTTGATATGCCGTTAAAGCAAAACCCAAACTCAAAAGCTCAAACTCCGCCATCAAGCTTTTCTTTTTTGGTGAGGTGGTAGGCTAGACACAGAGCAGGATTAAAAAGACCCGTTAAAAGGAAGATTAACTTTCTTGTAGGCTTATGACCATGAGGCACAACGGGGAAGGCACTAATCATTAGCTATGAATTTAGCCAGTACGGTCAATACATGGCTTGGTGAATTGCTTCCTAGTCTGAAGTCAACAATCAGGGCTGAGAATTTTGTTCTGACGGTATTAACATTCAGTCAGTCAATTAAGTGCCATACGTGAAACACGCTTGGGCGATCATGTCTCGAAAGAGACATGACTGACTGGGCAGAAGATTATCCCGCATTAGGTTGCCATTGCTTTCTGCGGTAGACTGGTTGCCGACCAAGGCTATAGAACCCAATCTGTCCTATTATTTAACCCGTAACTGGAGGGAAGAGACGGATTAATACCTTTCCCAAGGGTATTTGCGCGTAAGTGAATGCAAGGAATTCAACTGGAATTCGAACTCGGTTCCCCGATTTCCGAGCCGATATCCACTGCGCCACAATCACTTGTCCGTAACCATGGCGAGGACATTGGCTGTGATGTGGTGAGATGAGTGATGGTCTTCACCAAGTCTATTTGCCCAATACACGCAACACATGAATGAATATCTCACAGTCTTTCAATGCTGAATTTTGGGGAGGGGACTGATCATGTTCTTAGGTGCGCAGCAACCCTACAACCCACCCCGGTCACGATATTGATAATGATTATGATTGACCCATTGTGTAGGATAATACTAGACACTTTGTCGATGCAGTTTTCATTATTATTGTTATTTTATTAACATTTTTCACTAATTTTACTGAATCATATATTATTGTTACCTTTTATCCCAACACTTTTGGTTAATACACTCTTCAATATTTCTATCATATTATCATTAGCTTTATTCTATCTTGTTATTGTCGTATTTTTATTTTTTTAACGCTCTCGGTCAATACATCCTTCATGTTTATTAGAGATACTCTCCGACTCATAGATTTTTTAATTAGATGATCATGGTCATATCCCTGTTCCTATCTGCATCAAAAATCCCCTTAGCTCATTAGTACCTCACCTGCGCATTCCCAATAATGTTAGGCCTGCCTAATATGTCTTACAATGCAAGTTTCTTGGAGATCTTTTAGAATGTACCAACGACAAGGACAACATGAGCTGCCGCTTGTTGCAACTCTGCGATTTACCTTTGAATGACCCTCGTAGATGTCCTTATACCGAAAAATTCACCTTATTTATTGAATGACCCTCGTAGAAGTTCTTATACCGAAAAATTCACCTTATTTATTGAATGACCCGCGTAGATGTCCTTATACCGAAAAATTTATACCGAAAAATTCACCTTATTTATTGAATGAGCCTCGTAGATGTCCTTATACCGAAAAATTCACCTTATTTATTGAATGACCCTCGTAGATGTCCTTATACCGAAAAATTCACCTTATTTATTGAATGACCCGCGTAGATGTCCTTATACCGAAAAATTCACCTTATTTATTGAATGACCCTCGTAGAAGTTCTTATACCGAAAAATTCACCTTATTTATTGAATGACCCGCGTAGATGTCCTTATACCGAAAAATTCATCTTATTTATTGAATGACCCTCGTAGATGTCCTTATACCGAAAAATTCACCTAATTTATTGAATGACCCTCGTAGATGACCTTATACCGAAAAATTCACCTAATTTATTGAATGACCCTCGTAGAAGTCCTTATACCGAAAAATTCACCTTATTTATTGAATGACCCTCGTAGATGTCCTTATACCGAAAAATTCACCTTATTTATTGAATGAGCCTCGTATTATTATGACTGGTTTTACACCATGTTCTTAAGTGTTGCTTTTTATCCAAACAGACTCGGACAATACACACTTCGTTATTACTATTATTATTTTTACTAATTTTATTTCATCTTAATATTTTTGTTTTTAATCCCAGCACTCTGGGTTAATAAACTCTTCATTACTACTATTATTTTATTACTAGTTTAATTTCATCTTCTTATT
This sequence comes from Ascarosepion bandense, assembly GCA_037127315.1. Lineage (NCBI taxonomy): Eukaryota > Metazoa > Mollusca > Cephalopoda > Sepiida > Sepiidae > Ascarosepion > Ascarosepion bandense. Next base: position 71,459 of record JBBBDQ010000203.1, on the reverse strand, counting down.
GTTGCTTTTTATGCAAACACAGTTGTTCAATAAACTCTTCATTACTACTATTATTTTATTACTAGTTTGATTCTATTTCGTTATATCTACACTCTGTTTCGATACGCACTTCCTTATTACATTTCGTCTAACAGGGTCACCAATTAATTGTATTTTCTACTGAAATAATTCAGCCCATAAAATGATTTCAGTAAGATTTGTGGATAGTATTTTTTCTGGAGAAATTATTTCACAGACAGAAAATTGACTTTCGAGTCTACGTTCAATTCGTTCGTTTTTTTCTCTTCCTTTTTTTTTTTTTTTTTTTTTTGCACTGCAATTTCAATCTGTCTCGATTGGAACGAATCGCCATTTTCCTTTTTACTATTAATGAAATGGTCGCTATAAATATATAGTCTACAAAAGAAGATATGATTGATTTTCTTTGACATGGAATTTTTTAATTAAGTAACAAAAATGTCAAAAGCAGATCTTTCTTGGATGAACTTAAATTGCGTCCATACAAAGATCGTAATCTTTGGATTTTCTTTGAAGAGAGAGAGAAGGAAAAGAAATGTTCGGATTGGAACTAAATTGATTCGTTCAAAATCGCTTCTTATTAATTTATAAACTTTTCTTGATGCCAGCAGTATCAGAAGACTTTCACTTGAAACCAAGTGACAACAAGTCTCGTCGTCAACAGTCCGAAAAACTGTTCTCAACATGGTTTCATTTCTTATTTGGATATCCTATGTTTCTTCTCCTTCTATAAACTCCACGAAACTGTTCCAAGTGCACCAGAAAGTATAGGTCCAACTGTCAGCATCAGCTTTTCCACGAGTTATTCATTACTATTCGAACTGATTGCTTTTCCACATTGATCTATCTTCTAACAGGCAGTTTCAAAACTCTCCTCAGTAATCTGTGTGTGTATGTGTATGTGTGCGTGTGTGTATTTGTGTGTATGTAAAAGCTATCGTTTAGATCTTTGGAATTTTTATAGAATCAATTCTATTTTTTCAAAGTTCTTTTCGATTATTTCAAGTGCTCCAATAATGATGGGCATCACAGTCATATCAATGTTCCATTTAGTTCTCTCACAAAGTTTCGATATTTAGCCATATTTTTTTATTTATTGTTTCTTTCATTTTATCAATCTGGTTTTCTGAGAGAGAGTTATTCATTATCTGACATGTTTTCATTTCATTTCTTTCAGACGGCAATATTCCAAGTCATCTAATAATCATCTGCACTACTGTCACTTTTATTATTTTCCATCCTTTAGACAAACATCGTTCGTTTAAATAATTATATTTCAGTTGTTTAAAGGCTTTCTAGTAGATAATCTTTCTTTGCCAGCCAAGTGTATTTTGAACACTTTTCCAGTTACTCTCTTTTAATTGTTATTACGATTCAAATTTTCCTTAAAATATTTTTCTTCGAGTAACATAGCTTGAAATACATTTTACTAAAAATTCTATACTGATCATCAAAATTTCTAACTGCCCACTCAACAGTTAAAATCGCCCACCGGAAGAGTCGATATCGCTCAGGTAGACCATTGGAAACTATATATATATATATATATATATAAAGCTCCACGTATTAAAATATTACAGAGCAAATATAAATTAAAAAAGGATTAATTCAATGATTTTGGATGGTCATTTCGATATAAAAATCCCCACGGGGGATAAAACATCACCTCAGCAACAGAAAAATCATTTCAGAAACTGGAAAGGATTTTTCTGTTGCTGAGGTGATGTGTTATCCCCCGTGGGTATCTTCATATCGAAATGGCCATTCAACATCATTGAATTAATCCTTTTTTAATTTATATTTGCTCTGTAATATTTTATTACATGGAGCTCTCTTCCTGTATCATTTTTTCATATTAAAATAATTATTTTAATATTAATTAGGATCGGGTTTTTGGAATTTACCTTCCTGGTTTTTTCCGCTTAGATTAAAGTATCTGAATTAATATATATATATATATATATATATATATATATATATATATATATATATATATATTACGATAAAATTCTTAAAGTCAGCCGATATCAATCTTCCAAAATTAACTTTGTGGAAAAATTCAGGAGCTCAAAAAAAAAAACATGGTTACAAAAAAATCATATGGTATAACCCTCCTTTTAATCAGTAATCAATAATTTTTAACTGCCCACCACTTTTTAAACAATTGCGCATAACCTACTCAACAGTTAAAGGTCGCTCACCAGAAGTCGATATCGCTCAAGTAGACCATTAAAACCTATATATATATATATATATATATATATATATATATATATATATATATATTACGATAAAATTCTTAAAGGCAGCGGATATCAATCTTCCAAAATTAACTTTGTGAAAAAATTCAGGAGCTCAACAAGAAAAATAGAAACAGAAAAATCATATGGTATCACCCTCTTTTTAACCAGTTAGTTAACTTTAAACTGTGACATAGATTTCTTAAATTAACAGATAAGCATTTTCCCAAAAATAACCCTCGAAGTAAATGTTTCAATAAGAATACAATAAAACTAAGCTATAGCTGTTCCAACAATCTAGAAAAAATAATTAAAGTTCATAACAGCAAAATATTAAAAGCACACAACAAAAATAAGTCCAACACTAATACCAGTCTGCCCCATAATAATAACCATTGTAACTGCAGAAACCCAAACCAATGCCTCATTCCTGATAAATGTTTAACGAAATCCCTGATATATATGTGTTCGATTTCATCCATGGAGAATCCCAAATATGAGAAAATTTATATCGGAAACACAATGAACATATTTTAAAAATAAGCTTTTACAATCACCTCTCGTCCTTCAATAACAAAGAAAAACAAAACATGACGTCTCTTTCCAAATACTTTTAGAATTTAAAAAATGAAAATAAGACACCTGAAGTTAAATGGAAAATCTTCAAACAAGCAAGAACATCTAAATCAATAAAGGAACCATGTTTTCTTTGTCTTCAAGAAAAAATTGAAATCATTAAATACATGAGTAGCAACAGGCTTTCAAACCAGAGGCATGAAATCACGGTAAACTGCAAACACATTAAAGAACTAACCTTACAATCATGCTAAGCCAAAGTTAGAACCCCTTAGAAACGATAAATCTTTACAAAAAATAACAACACTCTAAGTGATTTTCTAAATTTAAAATTAAGGTTAAATTACAAAATTAGATTAATAATAAAAAATGAGTTTAAATATAAAAAAAAATAGTGTATAGTTGTACAATTAAATAAGAAAGATAGGTCCAATAAAGGATAACTACTATTCCCACTTCATCGAATCTAATCCTATTTTCCCCACCCTTACACTTCCTTACTCTCCCCTTCAATAAACCCGAAGAAAAAAATTCAGAAACTACGCCATAAAAATCTTTACAATATCTTAATGTTAAATCTGTCTTCAAAATTCCTGACAAGTTCATTAATCAACTCTGTCACCCACAAACACCCTCTTTCCAAAATTCCAACGGACAATTTACAAGACTTATCTCCTTATCACTAACGCCATCTACATCCTACACACAGTTCGCCAAATATAAGAAAAGTAAGAAAAGAGCGTTGTGGCGCAGTGGATATCGACTCGGAACGAGAAATCGGGGAACCGAGTTCGAATTCCAGTTGAATTCATTGCATTCACTTACGCGCAAATACCCTTGGGAAAGGTATTTATCCGCCTCTTCCCTCCAGTTATGGGTTAAATAACAGGACAGATTGGGTTCTATAGCCTTGGTCGGCAACCAGTCTACCGCAGAAAGCAATGGCAACCTACTGCGGGATAATCTTCTGCCCAGTCAGTCATGTCTCTTTCGAGACATGATCGCCCAAGTGTGTATCGCGCATGGCACTTAACTGACTGAAGAAAAGAGACTCTTCATTCCTTTCCACACCACCTGGGGAGATATTATCATTTCAATGTCGAAAGAACATGTATACTTTATAGTGAATAAAAAATTGTACATGTTCTAAACTATATATATATATATAAATTTAGTTTTATGGTCTAGGTTAGTTTTATGGCTCGGGTTAGCATTGCAAGTGTTGACGAAAACGAAACAGTTTTTATTCATAATTATAAAATTTTAAAAGAATATACACTACCAACAACTAATAAAATTTGAGCGAATATTTTTGCTGTTCTTGTCATCCTTTATCTAATTTTTATCCCCTTCAATAAAAATGTCATTTCTTCAGAATAATTATTTGAATTCTAATGACCCTTCTCAAAACTATAGAAAACACCAAAATTTTCGTTGTTTGCGGGGGCATTTACATCATATCTAGAATTGTAACCCAGTTATTCCTATTTCAGTCAGTCAATTAAGTGCCATACGAGATACACGCTTTTAGCGATCATGTCTCAAAAGAGACATGACTGGGTAGAAGATTATCTCGCAGTAGATTGCCATTATTGCTTTCTGCGGTAGACTAGTTGCCAACCAAGGCTATAGAATCCAAACTGTCCTATTATTTAACCTATAACTGGATGGAAGAGACGAATTAATACCTTTCCTAAAGGTATTTGTGTGTAAGTGAATGCAATGAATTCAACTAGAAACCGAACCCGCCATCTGGATTTGTCGTTCAGAGTCGATATCTACTGCACCATGACGCACATCCTATTCCTCATTAGCCTCCTGATTTATTATTTTATACAGCTTCTTGTGTTTCTCCTTTAAATATATTTTTGGCCTGCCTCCGTTAAAATATTTTTTAAATAATAAAAAATTTCCTATAATGCTCAGAGAAATTTTCATTGCCCACCATTTTCTGTTATTTTTATTACCAAGCACGTAGTTGAAAGTGGCCACCGGAAGCCATGGTCGAAATGATAAAATTCCAATTGTTTGAACAATTCTTTGTCATATCTATTATGAAATGATTACTAGTTACTCTCACTTTATTTTTTTTAGGTTTTCACTTGTCCTTTTTTTTTATATTAAAAGCGAATGTGTTACAAAGTTTTGGCAAAATTTATTTCTTTGTTTTTTTTTTTGGTTTTTTGTTGTTGTTTTTTCTTTTGCTGTTGCAGCAAAGGAAGTGAAATCACCAACAGTTTCATATTTATTTAACAAATAAACTTGTTTAATAATTTTTTCAAGTTTTGCCAACTCTTCGACGACCCAGGAGAGAAGTCGAAAACAACGACGCCCTCCCTTTAAAATATTATGATGCAAATTTTCCCGCCAAAAGAACTTCTTTATTTCTGAAGGGAATTAAAGAATTGAAAATGCATTATCGAGGGAAATAAAAATGTTTCAAAACAAAAATATTTGTTAGAATTTCGTGAGAGGTCAACAATTGGAGTAGAAATACGATTATCTATCTATCTATCTATCTATCTATCTATCTAAATTTATTTTGACTTTGAAGGCTTTTCTTGATTTTAACTAAGTTAAAACTTTGTATTGTTTTAATTAGAGTAGATAGACCCTTTTACCGCCCGGTTCATACTCCCCCTCTCCTTTTGAACGGGAGTAGATCCGCATGCCTTGTTTTTGGGGGGTTTTTTGGGGGTTTTTTTTGTTTTTCTTTTTTTTTGTGTGTGCTTTTTTTTTTTAGGAAGGGGCTCCCGGTTTTTTTCTTCTCCTTTGGTCCTAGTAGTACTACTGTCGCAAGCTTTTTGCAATGTTTGAGGATGATGGCAACGTCTCTTCATTTAGAGGTTTGGTAGTTTCCTAGTTGCTGCTTCTGACTGGTAGTTAGGAAACGGAACTCTAGCGTAGCGTCTAGTGCCATGTCGTGCATGGATAGGTGTCCCTGCAAGAGCCTCCGGTGGGCAACCCTGAGGCCACATTAAGCTGCATTCTGTGCCAGTTTCCTTCCTACACACGTTGCATATGGCGACCGACTGATAATACTACTCTAGATCTCTCATTTAATAAAAATCTCTAACCATGACGATATACAATAAAAAAAATTAAAATAAATAAACCAGCTAAACAAAAACACCTAAACCCGTTAACGTCTCTTTCTCGAACATACAACGTTTATAGCGTTGAATCCTTCTTCCAAGTAAACTTATCCTGGCATCTTAGCTCTCTGTGAAACTAACCTTGACCTTTCTATCCTCTACTCTAAGTTCTACATCCTGGTTACCTTCCCCTAAGAAAGACTAAATGTCCATATGTAAGGATTTTATTATGTCAGGGAAATTCTCCTCTACAGTGATCTATCTATCTATCTATCTATCTATCTATCACAGACTCTTCATATCTATCTATCTATCTATCTATCTATCACAGACTCTTCATATCTATCTATCTATCTATCACAGACTCTATCTATCTATCTATCTATCACAGACTCTTCATATCTATCTATCTATCTATCTATCACAGACTCTTCATATCTATCTATCTATCTATCTATCTATCTATCTATCTATCTATCTATCACAGTCCCTTTCATATCTATCTATCTATCTATCTATCTATCACAGTCCCTTCATATCTATCTATCTATCTATCTATCTATCACAGTCCCTTTCATATCTATCTATCTATCTATCTATCTATCACAGTCCCTTCATATCTATCTATCTATCTATCTATCACAGTCCCTTCATATCTATCTATCTATCTATCTATCTATCTATCTATCACAGTCCCTTCATATCTATCTATCTATCTATCTATCTATCTATCTATCTATCACAGTCCCTTCATATCTATCTATCTATCTATCTATGTATCTATCTATCTCAGTCTGTTCCTATCTATCTAATTTTAACTACTGACACCATTTACGTACATACATTTATACTATCATTAATTTCAACATTAGTAAATCAGGCTAGAAATATTGTATGATATTATTAATATGTAGGAAGATATATTTTAAAAGAAATAGATTATAATAACGTTCCTCTGATTAACAAAGCCTACGTGGTTTTTTCCCTTTAATTTTGTCAAATGAAAGGCTTGCATGAATTTCTTCAACAAATTTTTTCATAGTTTCTGAGTTAGCATGGAATAATCTAATATATTTTGCGATGATTGTCGTCTGTTTGCGTTTCCTAAGGCAAAAAAAGATCCGGTACAAAGAATTTTGAAATTGTCTTAAATTTATAACACAATAACATGAGTGTTTTCTTTATATTTCCCGAAATAAGCGTAAATTATATGTAAGGCTATAAATAGGACTCAAAATCATAGGATAAAACTTTCAAAGAACTTCAAAATTGATGTTTTTCTATGTATTATTATCCAATTTTCTCATAAATAATCTTTATGTTTCGTTGAAAGACATGAAAAATATTTATTTGTAGCTAAATCCCCGACGCTGTTTGGGTTGAAAAGTAGGTATAAATTGCTCAAAATTGCTGTTAAATGCATATTCCCGCTAATATAAAACGACTGGATTCCCTATGTAAATGTTAGAAATTCTTATTTATTACACTTATCATATACGGATGTCTAATGCACTGAACTATATGTCATTCTAAGCAAATATTTATCTCATTATGAGGTATGTCATTTCAATTACATGTCATTCTGAGTGATTTGTCATTCAGATCCCTATGTCAATCTGAGTTACATATACACTGAGCGATATGTCATTCTGAACAGTGATTTTGTACACTACGTAATTTTTAACGATATTCTGAGATAAATATAATGATGTGTAATATGTAATTCTCGGTTAAATATCATTGTGAGCTATATTCTATTTTTTAGAATACGTAATTTTGAACGATATGTCATTCTGAGATATACGTCTATAAGTTTGTTTTGTAATTTTCCCATGAAGATGATCTTAGAAAAGTTTAAAAGAACCTGGATTAAAAAAGAATGCTACAGTGCCTTTCTTTATTAATTTCATTTTAACAAGAAACTGATTAGACAACTAGAAAGCATCAGTATATAAATACATTTCAGATATACAATACCATATATATATATATATATATATATATATATATATATATATATATATATATATTTTTTTTTAATTCAGATACTTCAATCCAAGGGAAAAAAGCAGGAAGGTAAATTCCAAAAAACCCGATCCTAATTAATATTAAAAATTTATTTTAATATTAAAAAATGATACAGGAAGAGAGCTCCATGTAATAACATATTACAGAGCACTCCAGTTTCTGAAAGGTTTTTTTCTGTTGCTGAGGTGATGTGTCGTTCCCCGTGGGGATCTTCATATCGAAATGGCCATTCAACATCTTTGAATTAATCCTTTTTTAATATATATATATATATATATATATATATATATATATATATATATATATATATATATTCATCCGCAGACAGATCTGTTTTGCTGTATCACAGCTCATCAGTAAGGTTAGACATCCGATTGCTTTTACCCAGGATTGAAACCCGACTGAAATAGTCAGTCTACGATTCTACCTCTGACTTATAGGCACTCGGTAGAAGGCAGACTTTTAGCTGTGATATACGCCAGTAGCTAAGAGTGTTCTAATTCATTACTAAATGAACGATGCGTAGATGCCAGAGTAGCTACTGTTTTTCAAAGAATACCATTCTTCCAGAGTGATCAATCAGGGTGTGAGAGCTATATATATAATTGAAGGATGATTTAATCAATCTTTTATTGAATTTATCCAGCATTCTAACTTTTTTATGTTTTTCAGGAGTTAAAGAATATAAAATTTTCCAGTTTAATGCATTAGCCATTTGAACGGCGTTGTATTAAGCTTATTAGTTCTATGTGTGATTTACTATAATGTAGTTTTTATTGTGTGACTATTCTTGTGGAAGAATGACTGTTTGGAGTAGTCCCATGCCACGCACGGCTGGGTTGACGTGGGGAAAAATGTTAGAAACTCAATAAAAGATTCATTAAATCATCCTTGTCGGCCGTATTGAATAAGATGCTTAAAATTAAGGTCTCTGCCCAATACACACACACACACACACACACACACACACACACACACACACACACATATATATATATATATATATATATATATTTATTGAGTGCTCCTCTGTTATTATAACAGTATAGCAGACGCAGTCATTTTGTCATTCTATCAGGAGAATAAACCAATTCTACATACAATTATCCAGAAATCAAACCGCGAAACTTTTGCAAAGCTAAGAAGCGAAATAAATCCCACTCAAAAGGATGTGAAAATTCGCACAGTTGAAGCCTAAATCGCCTTAAATAAAATGGATCAACATTATTTACATTTTTCGGACTATTGTCCTCATCTTTGTTGCAGATTGTACGACGTTTCAGCCGTTGTAAGCTCCGGCCTGCTTCAGGTGTTAGGAATTTTGAACCGAACCCTTTATTACAGTCACTGGAGTATATCATTTTCATTCCTTCCCTGATAAAATGTTCGGTTTGAAATTCTTAGCACCTGAAGAACGCCGGAGTGTACAATGGACGAAAAGCCGTACACATGGCAACAATGATGAGGACAATAGTCCGAATAATGTAAATACTGTAAATACTACCTCATCTCAGAAATATAGACAAATAGATTTACCTATTATTAAACGTCGTCAAATGGCAACAAAGATGTGGACAATAGTCCGAATAATGTAAATATTGTAAATACTACCTCATCTCAGAAATATAGACAAATAGAATGATCTATTATTAAACGTCGTACAAATGACAACAAAGATGAGGACAATAGTCCGAATAATGTAAATACTGTAAATACTACCTCATTTCAGAAATATAGACAAATAGAATGATCTATTATTAAACGTCGTACAAATGGCATCCAAGATGAGGACAATAGTCCGAATAATGTAAATACTGTAAATATTACCTTATCTCAGAAATATAAACAAATGGAATGATCTATTATTAAACGTCGTACAAATGGCAACAAAGATGAGGACAATAGTCCGAATACTGTAAATACTGTAAATACTACCTCTAAATTTGATGGGACCTACCTTCGGATACTGAGATACTTAACATCACTTGAAGACAACATGCAACTAAATCAAAGCTCTATTGATCCATCCCTGACATGTTTACAATCTTACGCGAACGCAGAACGCGCTTTGCATGAAACTGCTGGCGAACAAATCAAGAAGTCATGAGTAATCCATTGTTCTGGACACCTATACATGGTGTTTGTCGCCCTGCAATCACCTACATTTATTAGCTGTGTTATGAGACAGTATGATACCTTAATGAACTTTCGCCCTTGTTGAAAGACCATGATGGTTGGCGTGATAGGCTCGTCAATGTCCAAGCTAACCCGACAGAATAATTATAAAATCCGGGATCATTAAGATTTTCTCGTACACATTTATAAATCTATCATTCATCCACGGATTGAATATTGCTGTCATATCTGATCTGGTGCTCCCACTATATCGTGAAATTCTGGTCAAAATTCAAAGAACGGCCTCGTAATGTAATCATTTCTGGCCTGGTTTCTCGACCTCTGTCGCTGTCTCGACCGACACGACGTGGCTTTCCATTGCCTTTTCAAGCGTTATTTTTTGATGAACTTTCCTCCTTGATGGCATGGCTTTAAGCGTTCTACTAGGTTGTCACATAGGTCTCACCGTTTTACTGTTGAAATAGCTAGATGTGACCATTAGTTTTATTCTAATAGTTTCTTTTCTCGCACTTCCCACCTGTGGAACTTCTTTCTGATTTCTTACTTCCTTGCCATCTAAAAATTAAAAATCCAAAGTCAATCATCATCTTCTATTCTCTTCTTTTGAAACATGTTTGTATATAAAGTGACACAGAAAAGGTTACAACACATTAGAAAAAATGTTTTTTGGAATTTCTTATACAGTTTCATTACTTAAACATTAACGCTCGTAGAACATATATTTAGATATTCAATCAAACAATCAGGTGATTAAAAAACTTTTAAAGCGTATTCCACAAAGAAAAACCGACACATTATTTTGCAACTGTTTTTTTATGAAAGTTTTCAAATTTTACTAGAATGTTTCAAATTAGAATTGGATTGTTTTTTAGAACGTTTCACATAAGTTTTATCATTACTTTTAAGAATGATTAAATTTTTTTAATCATTTCACCCCAGTCAAGGTAGTACCGCCAATGATGTGCAGTGGGCAACAAAATTTTTAGACCAGGGGAGAGTGAAGACAAAGACGAACCAGCCACAGACGGTGAAAGAAAAAGGGCAAGAGAAAGATGTGAACACAGGAGTGAAGACCGTTGCGAAGGTAGAGAGAAAGGAAAAGAACAAGATACACGGGATGATGTGGAAAGGACTGGAGTTAAGTGGATAAGAGATGGGAATTGACTTTGCACTTAAATTCTTGGAGGTTGTAGCCGTCAGGAAAGCAAGTATATGGAAGGGAATTCCACAGGCGGGAAGCGCGAGAAAAGAAGCTGATGGAATATAATTGTCGCCTGCATTTGGTAGATTTAATTGTAAAAGGGTGGGACCTTGTTGCGAGTCTGGTTGCCTGAGTACATTCTTGCGGAGGGGGCACCAGTGATCTAAGTTCGTCATAGCAGAAGCTAAGAAAATATTTATAGAAAAGACAGAAGGAAGCCACATCCCGCCGATGAGAAAGTGGCTGGAGTTGAGCTGCTAGATCGGGACCAATCACATTACAAATTATCCCGTCATTCTTTTTCTGTCAACTGTCATTTAAATATTGACAAAATGGGGGGGGGGGGGGATAATTGATCGAGCCCCCCCACCCCCGTAAGCATATTGATGACAAATAGACTTGGTTATAGGAAGATATCTAGTCAGTTAAATGTGTCATTAGGTTTAGTTGGTACGATAGTTCGTAACCGGAAGACGTGTCCTTCCATTCGTCCCCCAAAAAAACCTCTGGCCGTCCTAAAAAGAACGTACAGCAAAATTATTTTCGAGAAAATTTGGCAACGATTCCTGGGTTATGCTTAAAGAACTTCAGGAAGAACTAGAAGTGAGTGAATTTAAGGTAGAGAACGGATACAATTTGTCGCTAACTTCATCGACATGACAACTTTTCGAGAACACCATGTTAAAAAAAAACACTTCTTAAGCGAAAACACTTTCTTGTTAGACTGGATTTTGCAAATAAGCAGACAAACGAACGTTGACCTTATTAATTGGAGTAGATAGACCCTATTATCGCCCGGTTCATATGCCTCCCTCTTCTTTTGAATTGGAGTAGATCCACATGCCTTGTTTCTTGTTTAGGAAGGCGTTCCCGGTTTCTTTCTTCTCCTTTGATCCTATTACTACTGTCGCAAGATTTTTCCAATGTTTGAGAATGATGGCAACGTCTCTTCATTCTGAGGGTACCGGATTGCTAGTTTCCTAGTTGGAAAAATGTTTCCAACAAAAATACTCTGTTGAAGGAAAAATAGTTAAATGTGTCACTAAGTTCAGTTGGTACCATAGTTTGTCACTGGAAAACGTGTCATTCCATTTGTCCAAAAAAATCTCTGGTCGTCTTAGAAAGGTAACGGAATCTAAGGCAAGTTTATTGACGAGAAAAGTTGCCAACGATTCTTGAGTTACTGTTGTGGATTCCGGGTGAGGAACCGCACAAAATAATGAACAACAAAACAGATATTTGAGATATAAATTAAGTTATATTAAACGTAAAATTACAAACTGGAACGCAGGTTAGTTATCCAGGAATACGGTTAGTAAGGAATATATATATATATATATATATATATATATATATAAGTCTTTGAAGTGAAGCCGTGCTGGAATTAGTATATCCGTGTAATATTATTCTGGCTGAATGGAGCTCAGAGCTACTATGACTACTGACGTGGCATTCTCTGTGTAACTTCGGTATCTTTCGGTAACTTACAGATCAGACCGTTGCTCTCACTGTTCTGCCGTATCTCACTATGATAGGAGGATATGTATACTCAAGTGGAGTACATTATCATAGAAAAGGGGAGATCCCACAACAGTTACGTTTAAAGAACGTCATTCTTTCATCACATTACAAATTATCCCGTCATTCTTTTCCTGTCAACTGTCCTTTAAATATTGACAAAATGGGGGAAAGCCTAATAATTGATCGAGCCCCCACCCCCGTAAACGTATTGATGACAAATAGACTTGGTTATAGGAAGATATCTAGTCAGTTAAACGTGTCATGAGGTTCAGTTGGTACCATAGTTTGTCACTGGAAGACGTGTCATTCCACTAGTCGCAAAAAAACCTCTGGCCGTCCTAAAAAGGTAACAGAACGTACAGCAAAATTATTTTCGAGAAAATTTGGCAACGATTCCTGGGTTATGCTTAAAGAATTTCAGGAAGAACTAGAAGTGAGTAGAGTTAAGGTGGAGGACGGATACAATTTGTCGTTAACTTCATCGATATGACATCTTTTCGAGAACACCAAGTTAAAAAAAAAAACACTTCTTAAGCGAAAACACTTTCTTGTTCGACTGGATTTTGCAAATGAGTAGACAAACGAACATTAAACTTTTAGCAAAAATTCTGTGGCAAAAGGTCTGAAGAAAGACGGATAAATAATATTTACCGAAGAATACTATCCCAACAGTCAAATTTGGAGATGGATCAATCATTATCTGGGGTTGCTTTAGTGCGCAAGGTGTAGGGGACATTGAAATAATAGATGGGTGGATGAATGGAGCATAATATGGGGATATTTTGGAGAGAAATTTACGTTAGAGTGCACATGCGTAGGGCTTGAAACCAAGTTGGGTCTTTCGACAAGACAACGACCTTCAACATATTGCAATGCTTAACAAATCAAACACTTTTTGTAATGCGCTCCAAACATTTGCGCAGCGATGTATATGAATTGTGCCTTATAAACGCAAGTATTTTTCAGTTTCAAAGCATTCATATCTGCAGAGTTTTGTATCTTAAGATAAACAAACTAATTTCTAAAGAACTGATAGATATTTTTTTATTTATTAACCCAACAGATTGAATAAAGCGAAATCAAGATTTAACCATTCTCGAACGCCTATGGCAAAATTAATCCCAAGCCATCTAAAATTACTGTAATTCAGTAAAATCTAATAGATAAAAAATAACGTTACTTTTTCTCATCTTATTGTTATGTCGTGAGTAAGAATAAATAACTCAACAACAGGAATAGGTTAATTGTTGTATTCCCTGAAAAATAGTATTTACAAAGGTTATTAGTATACAATACAAGAATAGAGGTTAATCGTCTCAACCGTCGTAAGACGTAGTATGAGCAATGGGTACTTCCGGGTCGTCACCGGAAGTCTACGACTGACTTGTCGATCGGCTGCTCGGCACACTCTCTTCACGTAGATGCCACCATTACTTTACATAGTAATGGAATAGTCCATTATAGCCGAATAGGCACGGGCGTCCCAACACTTATATATATTTTATAATCGTATCGTCCCAAGTAAGGCATTTTGCTGCCACTGGTATGCAAGGGGTTACACAAGAGGAAAGTTATGAGAAAGAGTGACAGGTTATAGGGGGTGTCAGGAAGTAGGTAAGAGAAGGATGAGAATACTGATGAGAGTGGAGTGGACGGAGAAAAGAGCATGAGAGAGAGGATGCAAGTCAGTGAGATAGGAGATGACAATTGACTTTACATTTAAATTCTTGGAGATTGTAGCTGGCGGAGAAGCAAGTAAAAGGAAAGGAATACTACAGGTGGGAAGTGCGAGAAAAGAAGCTATTGAAGTAGAATTTGCGTTTACATTTTATTGGTTTCACAGTTAAAGGATGGGACCTAGTTGCTAATCTTGTAGCTCGAGTAAATTCATATATAGGGGGTACCAGTTCATCGGAGCAGAAGCCGTGAAAGTATTTGTAGAAGAGACACAGGGAAGTCACATTGCGCCGGTGAGAATGTGACTGTATCTGAGCTGCCAAGTCGGGATCGATCACATTACAGATCCTCCGTTGGATTTTGTCAAGAACACCTAGGTGGATAGCAGGAGCAGCAGACCAGATATGGCAACTGAATTCAATACACGGGCGGATGGTAGATTTATATATGTGCAAGATTGTTTCAGATGGGAAAAACTTTCTGGCCCTACACAGAGAACCGACTTTCTTAGCAGCGGATTTAGCTATGGATTCTATATAGTCATTCCACTTGAGGTCTGTTGTGAGAGTTAAGACGAGAAGGTGCAGTGTTTTGCTTTCAGGGAGACTAGCCTGATCCGTGCTAATGGTGGTCGGGTTGAAGCGATTGTCTGTGATGGTTAACAGATAGCAGCTTCGTTTTGGAAGCATTAAAATTCACGAGCCATTTCTTATCTAAGTACGCCACGAATTGGAAGTCCTTTTCAGCGAGGTTTGCTTTGTCAGCCTCGGCAGATTTTTTATCGATGCGCGAGTAAACGTCGTCAGTGTTTATGCCTACTTGGGACCTTATTACATCTAGGAAATCGTTAATGTAGATAAGGAAAAACATAGGATCTAGAATAGAGATTTGAGGGACACCCGCGTTTCTATGATAGTATTGGGAGGCAGGTTCGTTCAATACTACCTTCATTGTACGATTTGAAAGGATTGGCTGTATAAGGTCAAACAATTGTCCAATTATACGATAGCCTTGCAGCTTGCGTAAAAGGTCATCATGCCAGAGCAACAGTTCGGTTTTCGCCGTTCTTGTTGAGAGCCTGTTGTATATACTCAGTGATCTGAGTGTGTGGGCTGTGATCAGAATCTGTGGGCTGTGAGATGTTGAACCACATCGGCGTTGATGATGGCTTTGAACACTTTGCCAGAGATCGGTAGGAGGCTGACAGGGTGATAATTAGAGGGGCCAGAGAGTTTACCAGTGTTTTTATATATTGGAACCACGGAGGAGGATTTCCAGCAGGCAGGAAAGCAAGAAGCAGAAAGGCAGTAGTTATAGAGTTTAGAGAGAAGAGAGGACAGTTCAGGGGAACATTTGGACAATGATTAGGATTCCGTCGCCGCCGCTCACTTTATGGTGGTTAATTTTTGAAATTATGTTGCAGACCATCGAGGGGATAATGTGGATGTCATTCGGTTGTCAATATCAATATCAATGGGGAAAAAAGAAATATATATATATATATATATATATATATATATATATATATATATATATATATATATATATTAGAGAAAATTTTCAAAATTCAAGGGTGTCGGATGCGCATTTCGACATGAGATCTCTAACAGAGATTCCACGTCACCTCAGCGACATTGTTCTGTTCTAAATGGAGAAAGCCCTGGGGTAAAGGGGGAGGGGCAAAGTTAACAACGGTCAAGAATTGAGAGTTCCCTTAAGGTCAGCAAAGTGGGATTTTTTAAGTTGGGGATTAGGTTAAACAAAAACAGCACAGGACAGAACTGGGAGGGGCGGAGATTGGAGGGTGTATAGAGACGAGAGAAAGACGGGGTATCAAATATCGAATGGAAGACGCTCGCTCGGCTCCATACGTGAATGATTACAGGGGTTTGAAACGGTGTATTTAGGAGTGGAGGGAATAGATTTAAATGTAAGATCTTAATTTTTTTTTTTCATTAAGTTTATTCATTATAGGAAGTGATAAATTTAAAATTATTAAAGAAATATATATATGTGTGTGTGTGTGTGTGTGTGTGTGTGTGTGTGTGTGTGTGTGTGTGTGTGTGTGTGTTAACAAAGGAAAAAAGGGGGTTTAGTAAAGGAATCCATATTCTATAAAGATAGACAACTAAAAGAGTTAAATTACTTTTTAAGGTTAAAATTTTGGGCTGTTTGAAGAGGTATATTTAGAGGGGGAAAGAATGGATTTAAATATGAATTCTTAAAATTTTTTTAATTAAGTTTATTTAATTAATCATTTTAGGTAGATGCGAGCTAAATACCAATTACAGAAGGTGTGAGAGCGTAAATATATATATATATATATATATATATATATATATACGCTCTCACACCCTGATTGAGCACTCTGGAAGAATGGTAGACTTTGAAAAACAGTAGCTACTCTGGCATGTACGCATCGCTCATTCAGTAAAGAATTAGAGCACCCTGTTTATATATATATATATATATATATATATATGTAATTCAGTAAAAGCTTATAAATAAAACTGCCATTAGTTTTTCAGCATCTTATACATGTAGCATATATATATATATATATATATATATATATATATATATATATAGAACCTAATGAGCCAGACAAACCTACCTGGGTTTCTTCTAAACGGATGGTCAGGGAAAGCCAGCTTTCCCTGACGATCCGTCTAGGAGAAACCTAGGTAGGTTCGTCTGGCTCATTAGGTTCTATTAAGTTTGCTCTACATTTGTATTGAGCGCTTTCTGTTAGATGGATACTCGTGTCGGTTTTTTTTTTTCTTTTTCTTTTTTCTTTGGGCTTCATGCTGATTTCTGTCCGAATAGTTTTGACAGACTTTCATGACTAAGCTCTATCTTTTCTTTTTTTCTTTTTTTTTTTAAACCTTTTTTCCTTCGTTCGAAATATATATATATATATATATATATATATATATATATATATATATATATATATATATATATATCAAGAATAATTTCTGTTAAAGTTCAAACATGTCTTGCGCGACACGTTTCATTCTTTAGGAATACATGATTCATTTTGTTGACAACCATACACTTTGTCTTCTTACAGTCGATATTTAGTCCTTTCTTATCGCTTTCCTTCTCTCCCTCCCGTAGGAGTTCTCGCAGTTCCCTTTCTCTGGCTGTTTTTTTTTTTTTTTTTTTATAAGCGTTTCACCCCGAGCAAGGCATGTCACTGCCACTACTGTGCAGGGGGCTACGTAGAGTGGAGAAAGGCTGATTAAATATAGGAAATAACAGAGGGTGGGTGATAGGCGGGTGAGGATACCGAGAATGAGGGTTGGGTAGATGAGAGTGTTGTTTGTTCTCTGCATATTTTATATTATGATTGTGGCTGCCAATACTGAATATTTTATGAGGATCGTTTCAGTGTAATGGTTGAACAAGTTCGGTAAGAAGACATTTTTTCTTCTACTATCAACTGAAGTTTTATATCTATGAATAATTCATCTTTTATTGCTTTTCATCTACGTGATTGGAGTTCATTTGGTTAGAGAAACATCTGTTGATATTTTTGTTTTGGTTTAAATCGTTTTTTTTTTCTCATTATATTTATACCCCTGAATAGTTGCCCGTAAAAAAAAATTATTTTCACTTCGTTGATACCCGATTAGAAAAGAAATTATTACTCAGCGTTTGTTTAGAACTGGATGGGCGCTCTGCACAATATTCAAGGTGTTTCATAAAAGGTCTTGTTTCGATAAGTGTATGGTCTTTGAGGGTTAAGGCGTCAGGAATTTAAACTTGTGATTTTTATTCATGTTCATATCATAAAATTATTATTATTATTATTAAAGGCATTGAGTGTGGGAGGCTTTAATGACACTTTTTTATGTAAAAATGACACTGTTTTTATGCTTTGTGGTGCAGTGGATATCGGCTCGGAACAAGAAATCGGAGAGCCGAGTTCGAATTCCAGTTGTGATGCCAGGTCAGGTCTAATAACATTTCATATTCTTCTTTTGGGTTTTAACACGAATCTTAAAATATTTAGCTGTAAATTAGGTTGAATGATCGAATTGTTTTTATGTCTTATCAACCCTTTACAGTCTATTTAAAGCCAGAACTTGACGTAACGTAAAGAACGTAAAGAGTTTGTTTTTCTTTTATGCGATGGAGAAAATAATATTTTAGTAAAATAAATCTTAATAATTAACCCATACCTGAACGAAAAGAATATTAGTGAATTGCGTAAATAACGAACCCAACAGGGATTAGAACTCTGCTCACCGATTAACGCCACCTGCACATCTATGATTACTGCACCTGGTATCCACGAACGGTCACCTTTCTAAATACTGACCAGGCTCGACGTTGTTTAACTTCGGTGATTCAGGAGCAGCATAAGTGTTCTAACGTATCGTGATCATAATCGCACATCACTCGAAGACTTTCAACAGCTGCAACAAATAAAATGGATAACATGATTAACTAGAAGGAAAAATAAATATATTTTCAAGACACTGAATCAACCTTTGACAAAAGATTAGCGTGTACTGGGTATGACGATAAACTGTATCCGGCAGTAAGGCTTCTGACCGGAATGTTTTGAGTAGCGCCGAACCACCTCTTAATTGCTGTTGTTCCGATGTCCACCCTCACCCGAGGTGGTAGCATCTGTTAGGGTCCCAGCTATAGGCAAATAATTAACACCAAAACTGCGGTCATAACACTAAGAAAGTATAAAAATAGATTTTCATAGTGAAAAAAGCCGCAATATATTTTGGAAAAAAAATTACCAGCAATCTCGACAAAAACCCTCTTTACAAAAATATGTCAGTCAAGGCTGATCTACAAACTGATTTCTTACAAAAATTACATATGCATATCAGGAAAATTGTTCGAAAACAGTCGAAAACAATTATTAGGTTGTCCCAAAAGTTCGTAAACACTTGCAAAAAATTGAAATTTTGCTCGCCAAGTAATCTAAGGTTACCAGAAAACACTTGCAAAATATTGAAATTTTACTCGCAAAAACAACAAAAAATATTGCTCAAAATAAAGACCATCATTTTCCAAGACTTTCTGCCATCGATCTGCAAACTTTCGGATCTGGTCAAAGTACCATTCAGCCGACTTCGAATCAAAGAATTCTTGACACGCTTCCTCGACTTCTTCAAGCGAGTCTAATCGGCGGCCCTTCAAAAATGTTACATTGAGCGGAAAAGGCCGTAATCTGATGGAGCACAGTCAGGACTGTAGGCTGGATGTGGCAGAACCTCAACGCTGTCCAGCTCTTCAAACTTGTCTTTGGTCTTCCTGGCGGTGTATGGCTTGGCATTGTCCTGCTGTATCAAAGCGCGCTTTCGGTTAATCAGAGCCGGGTACTTTTGCTTCAACTTTTCGTAGACCCGCTGAAGTTGCTGACAGTAAAGTTCGGCACTGATGGCACGACCATTCGGAACCAACTCAAAATGCACGATTCCTTCAAAATTCCACCGAACGCACAACAGGACTTTCTTGCCGAATCGATCTTGTTTTGGAACCGACGGTGTCTTTTGCCCTTTCTGAACCCATCGCTTGTCTCGATTGTGCTGGACCAGATAGACCCATTTCGCAAGTGTTTATGAATTTTTGGGACAACCTTATATTTGAAATGCATTCGTGGTCTTGCTATGAGAGAGTCAATGCTGATTTACCAAGAACTAATGACTCACTTAAAGGATGGTATAGGGCTTTTTTCAGCAAGTGTCCAACAGTCATCTCATAATATGGAAATTCTTAGGACTTTCTCCGGACTTGCATGAAATCTTTATTGTAACAGTAAGAGCAGGTTGCGAAAATATTAAAAACACCAAGAAATACCACGACGTAAATAGAAAACTTTAAAAATTAATGACATCTTTTAACGCGCTCTCTTCAGTAGATGACTATTTATGAGCAGTAAATTACTTAATAACTTAAAGTTATAAGAACTTTTTCTTACTAAATTGTTTTATTAGCGACATTTGTATTTCGAAAAATTATCATTTGTATATTTCCGCTTTTAATTTTTACATTTTCATCGCAATAAAGAATTTTGCATTTCGAATAATTAACATTTAGTGTAACTGGCGTTTGGACACCTCGGTGTGGTGTAATGGTTAGCAAGCTCGTCTCGCTAGAATCATTATAACTGAGTAATGAGTTCGATCCTCACTGGGTACGCCCTACTTTCGGCCGTGTGTTACGTCTAAGCTATGCTGAGAAAATATCCTTCCTCCAGGTTTGGGTGCAGGGCTAACAACCCTGCCCAGTAAAAAAACAGTTTGTTACAGAAACAGCCAAAACGCTGCCCTATACACCATTAGGTGTCGCCTGTGGAACTCGCTCCCGTATTCTTGCTTTCCTGACGGCTACAACCTCCAGAAATTTAAATGCAAAGTCAATATTCATCTACTAACCACTGGACTCTAGCTCTCTCCCCACCCCCGTATAACCTTCCCTTTCTCTCCACCTATGTATCTGTCAACGCACCTGCTTTCTCAGCTTTCTATTGTTCCTTTCTAACTAGTTTGTACTCCTCACTCTTTTCTAATTAATCTTTTTACATTTATGTAGCCCCCTGCACATCAGTGGCATTTCCGCCTTGCTCGGGGTGAAATGATTAAAAAAAAGGTATATCGTGCTGAATACACCGGTTCCGTCCGATCACCGAAGTTAAGCAACATCGAGCTAGGTCAGTACTTAAATGGGTGACCATTTGGGAAGGACCAAGAATGGTTCACCAGACCTCCAGGTTTGGGAGTTGGGTGCAGGGCTAACAACCCTGCCCCGTAAAAAACAGTTTGTTACGGCAACAAATAGTTGCTGCCCTATGCACCATCTGGGTGTGATGGATAAATGATGATGATAACTGGCCTTTAGATTACTCATTATTCATTCGAATAACTGATTTCGAACACTTATTTTAGAGAAGTCAGTTAAGTGTCATACGTAATACACGCTTGGGCTATCATGTCTCAAAAGAGACATGACTGACTGGGCAGAAGGTTGCCATTACTTTCTGCGATAGACTGGTTGCCAGCCAAGGCTATAGAACCCAATCTACACTGTTCTTTGACCCATGATGGAGGAAAGAAACGGATCAATACCTTTCCCAAGGGTATTTGCGTGTGAGTGAATGCAAGGAATCCAACTGGAATTCGAACTCGGCTCCCCGATTTCTCGTTCCGAGCCGATATCCACTGCACAACAATGCACATCAAATGTTTCAAACTAATGTTCACATAATCCCATATTCGATTCATACGAATATATCCTAAAAATCTTGTCAGCATTATTGAGGTTGATAAGCCGTAAAACAAAATAAACCTGGGTTTTTTTTATTATATAATTATTTCACCTCAGGCAAGGTAGAAATGTCACCAGTGCGCAGATGATTTACAATGAGAGAATAAAAATGTACAGGGGATGCCGGAGAAAAACTAAGAGATTGATGGGAATCAAGCAGATAGAAGATGGCAATTGACGTTGCATTTAAACTTTTGGAGATTGTAGCTATCAGGAAAGCAAGAAAATGGAAAGTGCGAGAAAATAAACTGTTAGTGTAGAAGATTCAGAAACTGATTTCTTGCAAGGAATTAGACAAAGCTATTATACGAATTAATCCTTTAAATTAAATAACCCATCGAGATATTGATATAAAGCAAAATAAACCCAAATCCAAACCGAAAAAATTAAATTCAGCACAAAGATCTAAACAATTCTTAAAAGACGAACAAAGGTTGCAGTACTTGAGAAATCAAATTTCATGAAAGACTGTTTCAAGGGAAAATATTTCATAAATTTCAACCGGCACTAATGCCAACTGACTGTTCGATGAACACTGACTGTATATTTATAAGGAAATGGATATTATCCCTATTGCCATTATAATTAATTGCCTAGGAAAACAAACTTATTTCTTCATTGACGACGTGATTAAGAAAGGCATTATTACTGGATAATTCTCTGTGGATTACAGTTGTGAATAAAGAGAGTAATTCAACAAGGTTTATGAAGATAAAGTGCTTTTATGATTGTTGAGTCGGTAAGATCATTGGCTTTGATGGTTGAGAGCAGCTAGGGTTTAAACAGGCGTAACTAGTGGTTTTCATTTTGACGATGAAACCCTGATGATACTTGTCAATGAAAATATCAAAGTAATTTCATGTTTAATTTTTTTACGTTGAGTTTGTATGGAAGACTAAGCATGGAATTATTTTCAAAGGTTTTAATCAAGAAGTATGCCGTGTAACACCTGAAGAAAAAATTTATTGGGGCAAAATTATGTGTTAATATATATATATATATATATATATATATATATATATATATATGTTGTTATTATTATTATGTCATTTTTCATCATATTTCGATTTCTGCTTTGGTCTCACTACCAACCAAGTCTGCGGGGAGACCTAAGGCAGGTAGTGGCGTGTTGTTATGGCTCCATTTCATGTTTTTCTATCTTCCCTATCATCCTCAGCATTACATAGATAAAGTTTTCCTTAGTGTGTGGGCTGTACTTAATAAAACAATTTTTGTATGTCTCTTAAGCTGGGGTTTCCAGGGATTCTTTCAATGTGTTGTTTTGTTCCATTTTTTATCATTCCAAGTGCACCTACTATCACTGGCACAACTCTTGTTTTCAATTTCCACATTTTTTCTATTTCAATTTCCAGGTCTTTATATTTTGACAGTTTTTCAAATTCCTTGATTGCTATGTTACAATCCGCTGGACAAGCCATATCAATTAATAGACAAGTTTTCTCCTTCTGGTTTTTAACAATAATGTCTGGCCTGTTTGCTTCAATTTTTCTGTCTGTGTAGATGGTGTAATCCCATAGAATGGTTACATCTTCTATTTCTGTAACCGGTGCGGGATGATGTTCATACCAGTGTTTGTTTACAGCTTTTCCATAATGTTTGCACATTGTCCAATGTAAATATTGCCCAACTCTATCGTGGCGATTTTTATATTCGTTTGGGGCAAGCACAGAACAGCCTGAGATTAGGTGGTCTATTGTTTCTTGGTGTTTATCACAAAACCTGCATTTTGGATCCATATTATTATGCATAATATTTGCCTGAAAGTTTCTCGTGAAAAGACTTTGGTCTTGTGCTGCAAGTATAAATCCTTCAGTTTCAGACTTTAATCCAGATGCACGTAACCATCGATGAGTATTAACTTTGTCAACATTGGATTTATTGGCACGTACTGGATATTGGCCATGCAGAGGTTTGTCTTGCCAGCGCTGTTTCATCTTTTCAAGAGCTTTATCTTTGGCTTTCATTTTCATATTTTTTGCCGCAATAGTTGGTTCTTGGCTTCTGTTTTGCTTTTCTACAGAATCTGCTAACTGTAAATCTTGTTTGTATTTACTGCCTTCTTTTATTATTGAGTATTTTTTCTTTCTTTCTTCATGTTGCCTTACTAATTGTATCATCCAATCCTTTGTTGTTTCTATGTATCTTAGTAAGCCAATAGTTGTTGTCTTGTATGACAATTCCAGCTGAATAAGACCCCTTCCACCTTCTTTACGGGGTGTGTATAGACGGTCTACATCAGCCTTTGGATGATGCATCTTATGCTTAGAAAGAAGCTTTCTTGTTTTAGCATCCATTCGTCTGATGTCGTTTAGAGTCCAGTTTAAGATGTTGAAGCTATATTGGACAACTGGGATTGCAAGGCTATTAATGGCCATAACTCTATTCTGTGAATTTAATTCAGTTTTTAATATCATTCGTAGCCTTCTATAGTACTCTTTACGCACTATTTCTTTCATTTTTTTATGGTGAATGTTTTCGCTCTCATTTACACCTAGGTATTTATAAGCTTCTTCTGGTTTCAATTCTTTTATTGTTACAGCAGGGTCTAGGCTAATTGAGGATGTTTCTTGTATTGATCCACGTAAAACTGTAGCTTTAGCACATTTATTCAAATTAAATTTCATTCCAATGTCTTCGCTGAAGCATTTTACAGTTTGCAGAAGACCTTCCAGCTCATTATCATTCTTAGCATATAACTTTAAGTCATCCATGTAAAATAGATGGCTTATTTTCTTTTGGCCTATTTTATAACCACATTCTGTCTTATTAAGTTGACTGGTTAGTGCTATTAATGATATGCAGAATAGTAAGGGAGATAAAGAATCACCTTGAAATATACCTCTTTTGATGTTTATTTCATCAGACTTATAGGTTCCATTTATATGATTGAGGTAAAGGGTTGTTTTCCATATAGACATGCACTGTTTGATGAAATTGATGATGACGGGCGATATCGTATATATTTAAAGTCTTTAAAATCCAGTAATGTGGCACACTATCGAATGCTTTTCGGTAGTCTATCCAGGCAGTACTAAGATTTTTCTTTGTACTGTAGCAGTTTTCCAGGATCATTTTGTTAATTAGCAATTGGTCTTTACAACCATAACAGCCACGTTTGCACCCTTTTTGTTCAAGCGGTATCATGTCATTTCTTTCTAAGAATAAATATGTTTGTTTTGTTAAAATAGATGTTAGTAGTTTATATGTTGTCGGAAGACATGTAATTGGTCTGTAGTTTTTCGGGTTGTTTGTGTCACCATTCTTGGGTAGAAGAAATGTAATTCCTTTTGTCATCCATACAGGAATTTTAGTGGGATCGTCAACCATTTCTTGGAGTTCTTTGGCTATTTTTTTATGTGCTGCATTTAAATAATATAGCCAAAAGTTAGGAATTTTATCTATACCTGGAGTTTTCCAATTGTGTGCTTTTTTTAGTGCAAATTTAACATCATCTTCTGTAATTCCAGACCATGTCTGTTCGGGTTTATTTTTCATTCGTTCTATCTCCTGCGTAATCCAATGTACTTCCTTGCTAGGTTCTTTAGGGCAAGCCCATATCTTTTCCCAGAACTGTGTGACTTCTTCCATTCTGGGGGGTACTGTCACTTCAATTCTTTTTTTACCTATTTCCCTGTAAAATCTCTTTGTATCAGTCTGAAAGATCTTGTTTTGTCTGTAAAATCTTGCTCTTTTTTCATAGCGTCTTATTCTTTGAGCCTTCAGTTGGATTTTTTGCTTTATTTTTTCTTTATTTGATAAGACGTCATTTTCATTCTTGATGTTATATTTTTTTCGGCTCTTCTTCTTTTCCTAGTTCTTACATTTATTCCTCTACTCAGTTCATCCAGTACTGACAGTTCACTTCTTAGTTGTTCGATTTCTTTTTCGATTTTTCTTTTCCAAGGTGGATCTTCACGTCTACGTGACTGCCTTGTTTTTATTTTGATGTTTAATTTTCTTGTTGCTGCTGTTGCTGATGCATATATTACTTCGTTAAGATTTGTATTCGGGTCTTCATCCAGTATTGATTTCAGTGCTGCATTGTACAATTTAATAGTTCGGAGGTTTTGTTTTGTTGGTTGGAATTTTGGGAGCTGTTCACGTTCCTCCATTGTAATACTTTGTATTTGACTTAGCTGGTTTTTTATTTCTATCTTGGCTTCCTGTATATTGTTCTTATTTTCCGTCAAATAATTATCTTCGATGTGTTCTGAACTCATTTTATTTTTGTCTTTTAACTGACTCAGACTCAGATCACACCTTTCCAGCACTGACAGTCGGTTATTACGAATAATGTACCTACGTACATTGGCCAATTTATTTTCGTCAATATACTTTCTATTTGCTTGACCAACTTTTTCACGCCAAATGTCATATGTTTGGCGAGTCATGTTTTTTTGAGGTTTGAGTAACGCTTCATGAAATGCAGTCATAACGACTTTGTACTCCTCACGAGACCATTTTATTTTTTCTTTCTTTAAATATACGGTTGTAGATCTAGCTGGTGAATTTTCAGGACCATCATTAGGATTATCCTGGTTGTGGGGACCTGAAGATACATTCTTTGTGTAGGAGTTTGTTCCTATGGCAGATTTTTCGACCTCAGGTAGGTTCCCTCCTGAAGGACGGGCTCCCTGTTTATCCACTGGAAGAGCCATACTGGACTTTTTATTTCTATTTGTGTTTTTCATGTTTTTCCCACGAGTGACGCACGGGTCCAAAAGTCCACCCAAAGTTGCCCGGCACGTTGGGTAACGGTCTTTTACAAACAGGGTCCCGAAGCCTGTAGGGAATCGTTTGTGACCTCATAACGCAGTAGCCATTCACTCCTCGGCACGATTAACACCTTGAGTTGCGGGTTGTTGTTCGGAGTTTTCCTTCTCCTAAATGGGCTGCCAAGCAACATCTGACATAGACGCCATTGGAATTCAAGGAGAAAGACGGCTCAACGAAACAAAACATCAATATTACTAGAGTAGTTTGTTTAAAAAAAAAAAAAATTTTATAATATCTTAAGAAGAAAAAAATCATGTTTATATTAAAACAAAATTTCATATTGAGAAAAGGAAAAATTCAAATAGACAGACGTTTGTTGAAAAAAAAAAAATGTAATAATTTGTTCGTCCACTTTATCTTTTATTTTTTCAACAAAGTCGTTGGTCAAAAATAGGATTATCATAATAAGATAAATTAAATAAGTAAATTAAATCAATAAATAAATAAAAATAAATGTATCAATAAATACGTAGACTTTCTATAAAATAATACCATATAAATTGTTTTTCATCGGATTTAATTTATTTTCTTGTTTTGTTTTGTTTTTAAGAAAATTATAATAGTTAAAAAAAATTTTACGAAATATCGACAGCTAAAGGAAATATAATACGGATGATTTTATTTAGGTTAATTTAAAGAACAAACAGATAAATTAAAATAAAGCAGAATTTCATAAAAAAAATAAAAAATAAAAAAATATTCCCTAATATCTAAAGAAAAAATCCTGTTTATATTAAAACAGAATTTCATATTGAGAAAAAGAAAAATTCAAAGAGAGAGACGCTGGTTGAAAAAAAAACAAACAAACTTGGATGTAACGGCCGTTCATCGGAGAAAAAAAAAAAAAACATCACTGCACTTTAGAGAGAGTATTGTTTAAAAAAAGAAAAAAACACACAATTATTGCTATTAACCTTTGTCCTTGCAAAAAAAAATTTAATATGAGAGAAAAAGTGGTTATACCTTTGAGTTTACGACCGTAACATTTAAAAATAATAATTTGTTCGCCCACTGTATTCTGTGTTATTCTTTCATTAAATCCAGCGAGAATAAAATTATCGAAAAATAAATAAATATATAAAATGAACGAACAAATATAAATAAATTATTACATATTCTTTCTAAGAAAGAATATCCTAGATCGAACATTTTTTTTTGTGTTTTTCGTCGTATTTTTTTTTTTTCGTTGTCTTGCTTTAGAAAACTAGTTAATAAATCTATTTAAAGGATCATTAAAAGAAGAAACATACAATTTGAATAATATACGAAGAAAAAAATAATGTTTACGTTTAAAATAGTGAAATTCAAAATTAATGTTTACGTTTAAAAAAAAAAATCTCAAAAATTTTTTTAATAGGAAAGAAAAAGTGGACATACCTTTGAGTTTACTACCGTAAAATGTAAAAATAATTTGTTGGCCTACTGTATTCTGTGTTATTCTTTCATTAAATCCAACGAGAATAAGATTATCGAAAAATAAACAAATATATAAAATGAACGAACAAATATAAATAAATTATTACATATTCTTTCTAAGAAAGAATTTTTTCTAAGAAAAATTATTACATATTTTTTCTAAGAAAGAATATCGTCGATCGAACAGACCTTAACGCTTTTCGTCATATTTTTATCGTTGTCTTGCTTTAGAAAACTATTTAAGGATCATTAAAAGAAGAAACATACAACTAAAATTATATACGAAGGGAAAAATTAATGTTCATGTTTAATATAGTTTAATATAGTGAAATGAGAAATTAATGTTTACGTAAAAAAAAAAAAAACGTTACGTTTTCAGGAGCCTCAGAAAAGCACGTCATTCTCGTTGTAATCCCAATCGCGTATTATTATTATTATTATTATTATTATTATTATTATTATTATTTATTACTGTAGAACATGTGCAACCTACAAACAACTTCAAAATTGTACGTTTTGTTTCGACATTGAAAAAACAATATCTCAGCAGGTAGTTAATAATGATGGTAAATATTCATTAATCTATTTTTATATTGAGTACTGTTTTAAATTAATGTTTTGAACATTGCAATTATTTTTTCGTTCTTATTCATTTGCATATATATATATATATATATATATATATATATATATATATATATATACACACACACAGTAGTGTGAAAAAGTATTAGGACAAGAACTATTTTATATTTTAGGAGGAATATTGACACAAAATAAACAATTTAATTAAAGTAATATTTAGTATTTGCTTTGATCACAGCCTTCATTCTCTCAGGCATTGACATCACAAGCTTTTTCAATGTATCTCCTGCCAAGCAGCTTGTATTTGTTCCTAAAGTGTGTCTTGCGAAGTAACATTAGATTTATCAATTTTTTATTCAAAATATCCCATAGATGTTCAGTAGAGTAGTTTCAAAAAAATTGATAGAAAATAGGAAAAATTAAATATAACTTCTTTTTAATACATTTCTTTTACACCTAGTTTTAAATAATCAATATTTATTGGCAATTTACTTGGCTTCTCACCCTGTATTTGAATTTCAGTGTTTTTAGGAAAATCACCCCTGTCCTAATACCGGTAGTGTGCACAAGTGTTAGGACAGTTTCTGATCTTAAACTTTATTTTGATGCCTCATAAAAAATAAAATAGTTCTTGTCCTAATACTTTTACACAGTACTGCACACACACACACACACACACACATATATATATTTGTTTTAACACTATTTTTAATGGATTTGAGTGGATTGTCTATTTTTTTGTACAACTAAACAGTGCATTTATATATATTGTCATCCGCAGACAGATCTGTTTCGCTGTATCACAGCTCATCAGTACGGTTAGACTACGATTTTTTTTAAAATCCTTTTTAACCCAGGATTGAAACCCTATCGAATTGGCGTCAATCGGCGATTCTACTTCTGGGCCATGGGCGCACGGTAGAAGAATGCAAACTTTTTAGCGCATATATTATCATTATACGCGCCTAATAGCCAGAGTGCTCTAATTCATTTTACTGAATGAGCGCTGCGTACATGCCAGAGTAGCTACTGTTTTTCAAAGTCTACCATTCCTCCAGTGTGCTCAATCAGGGTGTGAGAGCGTAAATATTGTGAAAGCATGTATATATATATATATCCACAGGCTTAAATATTCTGAAATCTTGTTAGAAAAATACCTCTCTTCCGGCAAAGTTCTTTCTGCATCACCCTGTATATCTTTTCCTTTCTCTTTATCTTTGCAACTGTCATCATCACCTGTATTCCCATCCCTCTCTTTCTCTTTTCTAACTGCTTTGTCTTTCTCTTTACTCTCCTCCTATATAATCTTTTTATTCTTATGTAGCCCCCTGCACATCAGTGGCGTTACCGCCTTGCTCGGGGTGAAACGATTAAAAAGAAAAGGTTGCGATGATGCAACTCCCATATTCCTAGTAGAAGCCGCCATTACATCTGACGTGTCGACTACAGGAGATTTCATGGTTTAACAAAATCGAATTAAGTTTTCTGGTTTCTTAGAACATTCATATCTGCTCAAGGTTGTATCTTAATGTAAACAAACATAAACAAATACAATATTACGAAATCTTACGAAATTTACGAAATATTATTAACCGACATATTTATTTACATTTATTTTTTTAACATCATTTTTAATAGATACACGTATTTAAATGAATAGGCTGTTTTTCTATAATTAAACATTTATATATATATTCTAAGAAATAAAGAAATTGTGTATTTAAGGCATAATTCGACTTCCTTAAGCCATGGAATTTTCTTTGGACGTGTATTAAGACACATCATATCTAATGATGGCTTTACTCCGGTATATGAGAGATTCAGGTTCGAATCCTGCATGAAGAGAGGAAGTTTTCTAGAATATTCAAAGCCGGTAGATATATATATGATTGCACTGTTTAATTATAGAAAACAGGCTATCCACTCAGATACGAGTATCCATTAAAAATAATGTTCAAACAAATTCATTAACTATATACATTTTTATTTATGATGTACAATATTGGAGGGAAATGTTTGACAAAGTGGACAAAGTGTATTTGTGACACTTTGCAACCTTCAGGACTTCATCGGTTTAAATTTATGTTTATTTGTGTGTATTTACGTTTATATTATGCACAGAAGAACGGGTGATTGTAATTGTAGAATTTTTCGTCAGTTAATTTTCTGTAATAACTCGTTTCTTCCAAGTCTTCTATTTTTGTTTCACCTCTGCTGTGACCAGGTATTGAACTCACAAATCTTTGGATCAAGTCAATTTTTAGATTATTTCAACCAACACACACACACACACACACACACACACACACACACACATATATGTATATATATATATATATATATATATATATATATACATATATATATAGGCGGTAAAACTCTAGGATAGGATTGGTAAATAATCTGGGATAAGGTTGATAAATAATCCAGGCGGATCCTAGTAATATCGCTAAAATATTAAAACTGATCCAATAGAGAGCTCAATGTAAATTAATTTGATTTACAGAGCATGTAATGTTGAAATGAAATGTTGAAAATGGCTATTTCCCCATTAAGTTGGATCTGAATTTACAGATATATATATATATTGTATATTAAAGCAGCAATTTCTCTTTTATACATGTTTCGTTAAAGACGACAGACATGATACAACAATTAATTTTTATTTGATTTTTCTTGTGTTTATACAAGTGTTTCTTTTTGGGACATAAAGTCTTTAAAAAGTATGAACACACACACACGCATATATACATATAATCTATGTTTAATAGAAAAAAATAAGACTTTGAAATTTCAATATCAGAATGTACTTCTGAATGAACATAAGGAAATCATAAATGTTTGTCGTCACTGTAATAGATTTAAAGTTCAATGATTATCTCTTCATTCCATTTATTCATAATAGAATTTGCCTTTTACATAAATTAGGTTTTACAATTTCGTGTATCAGTACCCTTTTCCGTTCTACCACTACTAACAACAATGGTCAAACAATTTGCATGCCACTACCAAAGGGGAATTTACTACAAAAATTCTTCTCGACTTAACCCTATAGTAACCAACATTCCTCACCTCTTCCTTTTCTAGACATTGCTTCCGTCATAAAAATGTTTCTCCATTCTTTGGTTGAGCGGGGCTGACAATGCTGATATAGCTATCCCCCTAAATATTAAGAAATTAACTTAAATCCACAGGTAAAATGGAAACAGATTGGCAAAGCTAGCTTAAGAGACAGATGTAATTTACGTTTGATAGAAAAAATTAAAATTTTGAAATTTCAATACCAGAATATGCTCCTAAATAAACGGAGGGAGATCATTAGTATGTGTCGTCATAAAAATAAGTATAAATTGCAATAATTATACTATTCTTCCAATTAGTCACAATATGGTTTTTTTAAATAATTTTTGCTGAGCAGTTAATTCCCTCCTTTCTACCACTACTAACTCAAAGATCAAGCCACATAACTCTCACTTACAAAGAAGACATTACTACTAAAATCAGCTAGCTTATCCTTATAAAAACCGATACAGAAAAAATTTAAATACCAGAATATACTTCTAAATAAAGGGAGGAAGATCATTAGTATGTATCGTCATAGAAATAAATATAAATTGCAATAATTATACTATTCTTCCAATTAGTCGCAATAAGGTTTTTTAAAAAGCAGTTACTTCCCCACCACCTACCACTACTAACTCAAGGATCAAGCCACATACCTCCCATACTCCCCACTACCAAAGAAGAAATTACTACTAAAATTCCGCTAGCTTAACCGTATAAAAAACAATATCCCCCACCCCTTCCTTTACTAGAGCAAACCTCTAGAGCTTAGAATTTTTCCTCATTCTTTGTTTAAATGAAATGCATGTCTTAAAATGACATGTTTAAAATGGCTATTTCCCCTTTAAGTTTTATCTGAATTTACAGATATAGTTAGACTGCCACAAAAGAATTGTTTAGAGTGGTGAAGGCTTGTGTGGCAGCATCCACACTTTCTGGAACCGCTGATAACAAAAAATTGGTGCAGAGGTTCGCCACAGATCGCATGAACAGCAGACCTCAGTTATTTAACCCATAACTGGAGGGAAGGGACAGATTAATACCTTTTCCAAGGGTACCAGTGCGCAAGAAAATGCAGAGTGTTCGACTGGAATTGAAACTCGACTCAGCGATTTCCATTTCTAAGCCGACATCCACCGCACCACCACGCACATCCGTCACTAAACGCTTACAGCACCTGGTATTACCAAGCGGTCACCCATCTATGTACTGACTAGGCTCAACGAGCGGGAACCGGTGTATTCAACGTGATATGACTGCAATTCCCAATTATATATATATATATATATATATATATATATATATATATATATATAAGAGAGACAATGAGTGTCTATTATGTTTAATCATGAGCCGTTCTAAACATCGTATTTTGGCTTTAATTTCAGTTGAAAATAATGACAAAAATTCTCCAACATTTGGATAATTTTTTATTAAGTTGGTTCTAAGCTTTCGGCTCACATGAGCCATCTTCAGGGAAGTTACAAGGACGTTAACACAAAAATATCCACCATCAGCGACGATTTTATCTTATGTTGACATAAAACTCCGCTAAGCAACAGCAACAGTTACCAAAATAGCAAACGCAGTTCGTAAATTTGTAATGCGGTTCTATGACGTCACACTGCATGAGAGCTTGAAATGACAACAGAAGCATATATTTAAATGCAATGTAATGTGTTATGACCAGATTTAAACACGATTTTATTAAGTGTGGCTTGTTTTGATTTAATGTAGATGGCCTCTAATATCTGCAGTTTCTTTTTACTCTGTGTAAGAGCTAGGATTATTGTATTGACTAAAATCTGTCTGATATTACCTACATGACTATGGTTTTTTAAGAAATGTTGTTTAATTGTACTCTGATCAGAAAGGTGACAGGTAAGTCTACGGGAGAGCGTGGTTGTAGTAAAACCAATATATGTAATGGGTTTCTTATTAGTACCTGAGATAGAATCTCTGAATGGGCATGTAAATTGATATACTACATTGTTTTTTTGTACAGGATTTAGTTGAGTGTTTGTAGGGTTATTAGAGGCTATGTGGTCAATTCACATACCAGTATATATATATATATATATATATATATATATATATATATATATATATATATATTAATGCAGGTTTCATTGAATAATATAGACAAGTTTTGTCTATTAATTTTGTGTAGGATCCGTTCATACCGTCTGATATATATAGTGTTGTTTGGATCAACAAAAGGCACTTCAGTAGTACAAGCTAGTAGAATTTTTCTTAGGATGTTGGGATTAATTTTGAGTGGGGGTAATGAAGGATTACTGTAAACATTTCTTATAATTATATCAATAGTTTCACTGACGGGTAAATTAGTAAAAAGGTTTTCCATATCAAGTGAAGCTATGATTTCATTATTAGGTTTTTCACTCTTGAGGATTTGGATTGCCTCTAGGGTTGACTTTATGCTGTATTTACTCGGAAGGTAGGGTGTGATAAGCTGGTTAATATGTTTAGTTAACTGGTATACAGGAGTAGGAATTTGGGATATGATAGGGCGGAGAGGATAGTTAGGTTTATGAGTTTTTATGGTTCCGTATATGTAACCAGGTTTATAGTCACCAATAATTTTAGGGAGTTTTAAGGAATTCTGATCAGCGTTGTTGGCACTATATATATATTAATTATATATATATTAATTATAAATTATATTTTAGAACATGTACATAATTTTATAAATATCCGTTACAAAGGTACATTTGTTTCGACATTGAAATGTCTCTTCAGACGGAATGTGTAGGAATGGAAGGCATCTTTTCTTATATTTGGTTAGTTGTGTTAGGGTGGTGGTTGGGGTTAGTGATAGGTGAACAGTTCATGAGTATTGACCGTTGAGGTTTGAAGTGAGTGGTGTGAGTAGCTAAAATGGTTGATCAACGGGACTCTTTGACCTCAAGGCAGATTTAACATTTAGCCGTTAGAATTTTAGTTTTCATTGCCGCTTTATCCTCTGAGTTTCTTAGAAGAGTCGGTAAGGGGTGAGATGTCTATTTTGTACAAAATATTTTTCGTCTTTAAGTAGGGTCTATCTAATTAATGTAGACTTGCATATTCAATCTTTATTATGGATTTAGGGAATAAATTATTCTATTAAATTTTTCATTTCTACTTAGCACCCAGTTTGGAAACCAATTTTTTCGTTAAGTTTTTTAATGTTAAATTACTTATCTTGTACTCCGGTGGTTGTACATGTTAGTGTCTGTTTTTTTTTTAAGGGAACAAAGCATGCTGATTGACCTTTAGAATTTCGAGGAAGTGGTGTGTTTATTGAGTTTGTTTGATGTCTTTTAGGATTTCTTAGATGAGTGGGTTAGGGGAGGGATGTTTATTCAGTACCGAATATTTTTGCATTTAGGCAGAGTTATAAATAATCTAGATTTGTATCTTTAAACTTAATTTTGGGTTTTGTAGATTGATTTTTACATTCAAATTTTTGTTTAATCACAGTTTGGGAACCGATTTTTTCTATTAGATTTCACGTTTTAATTAGATCCTCGTTTGGGTTCATGTTTAATGTAAAGGGGTACATATTAAAGATTTTTCTTTCCCCGACAGGTAAGCAGGTACTAAGTGCGTAATAAGCAGAATTTTATGTAGAAGGAGAAATTGAGTTTTTGTATTTAAGGTAATATGTGAAGAGGTAATAGTTTTTGTTCGTATTAGTTGAAGTTTAATGTGTCTATTAAAGTTTATATAATATAATTATGGGTAATAAATTTTACTCTAGAATTTAGTAGGTCGGTTTCTTCTATGGAATCTCGAATTTTGTTTTATATATTGAAAGAAATTCTAATTTAATTATGGATATTAGAGAGAGTTTTTAATTTTTTAGATTTTTTAGAAAAATTTTTCAAGGCGGGGGTCCTAGTTCTGGCTTTTGTAGTGTTTTTTAGCATGATTGTAATGTTAGTTCTTTAATGTGTTTGCAGTTTACTGTGGTTTCATGCCTCTGGTTTAAAAGCTTGTTACTATTCATATATTTAAGGATTTCAATTTCCTCATGTAAACACAGGAAACATGGTTCCTTTATAGATTTAGCTGTTCTTGCTTGTTTAAGGATTTTCCGTTTAACTTTAGGCGTTTTATTTTCGTCTTTTAACTTCCAAAAGTATTTGGAGAGAGATGTCATGTTTTGTTTTTCTTTGTTATTAAAGGATGAGATGTGATTGTAAAATCTCTTTTTAAATACGTTTATTGTATTTCCGATATATATTTTTTCATCCTCAGGATTCTCCATAGGTGAGATCGAACACATATATATCAGGGATTTCGTTAGACATTTATTGGTCATGGGGCATTGGTTAGGGTTTCTTCAGTTACAGAGGTTGTAATTATGGGTCGTACTGGTATTAGTTGGAGTTATTTTTGTTGTGTGCTTTTAATATTTTGTTGTTATGTACTTTAATTATTCTTTCTAGATTATTGGAGCAGCTATAGCTTAGTTTTAGTTTTATTGTGTTTTTATTGAATATCTTGCTTAGGGGGTTATTTTTAGGGAAATGCTTATCTATTAGTTTAAGAAATTTATGTCCCAGCTTGAATTTAACTGATTGATTAAAAGGAGGATTATACCATATGATTTTCCGGTTTCTATTTCTGTTTTTGGAACCACTGAATTTTTCTACAAAGTTAATTTTTGTTGATTGATATCCACTTTCCTTAAGAATTCTATCGTAAATTACCTTGTGTTTATCAAATATTTCTTTACTGGATGAGTGCGTATTGATGCGGCGTTCTACAAATGATGGGATATGCTTGATAATGGATGATGGGTGATTAGAGTTGGGGTTTATATATATAGGGTTGGCATTGTTTTTCGTGTAAGGTTGGAAAGTGTTCGATACTAAGTCTAGTGTTATGTCTAGGAAGTCTACTTGCTTGATATTTGGGTTAATCACTACGTTGAGACCAAAGGAATTAAAAATAAACTTTATGAATTAATTTTCTAGTTTTATCAACCTTACCTCCAGTGGATTTATTTATTATCATGAGTCCATCATCTCGATATAGTCCTATATTTTTTGTGTCGATTTCTAATGTTTTGGACGTTGTAAATATTCTTTCTCCGTTCTACATACAATCGGATATATTCATTAACATATATATATATATATATATATATATATATATATATATATATATATATATGTTAATGAATAAATATACATATGGTAATACACACACTTATAAAAAAATATTATTCAGATGTTAATCCAGCAGTGCTCAATGTAGTATAAAAACAGCTTTAAATTACATGATTATTATTAATAAATATACATATCCAACGTCGGTGGTAAGAATCGGAGTTTTGTGCATGCAGTTAAATGCCATACGTATTACATGCTTAGGCGATCATGTCTCGAAAGAGACATGACTGATTGGGCAGAATATTTTCCGCAATAGATTTCCATTGCTTTCTGCGGTAGACTGGTTGCCAACCAAGGCTATAGAACCCAATCTGTCCTGCCATTGAACTCATAGCTGGAAGGAGGAAAGAGAGTATTGTGAATGCAACAAATTCAACTTGAATTCGAATTTGTCTCACCGATATCTCGTTCCGAAACGATATCCACAACGCACATCCTAAAAATAAAGTTCTCATACCGGGAATCCAACCCGGTCTGCCTTGGTAAAAGCAAGGAATATATATTAGGACACATTTCTTTAAACGTGGAATCAAGCGTTAATTTTTTCTTGGGTTGCAGCGGTTGAAAAATATGGTGATTACATTTTTTTTTTTTTGTTTGTAGTGTACTTTTATGATGTAGGCGATCATGACCTTCCACTTCTTCCTGTCTATTGTAGATCTTAATATATTTTGTCTTGTTATTTCTCCTAAACTTTTTGCCATCCATTTGCTTAAGCAAGCATGTTTCACGTCGTTTTCTTTATTCCTCTTTCCCTTTATCCTTCTTGTGAGTACCAGATTCTCCAAGCCTTCCTTCTTCATTACGTGTCCCAGAAACTTCAACTGTCTCTTCTTGATGTTACGTATAAGTTTCCTTTTTTCTTTCGATTTTCTCTAAAACCTTGTTGTTGCTCACATGCTTCGTTCATGATATCCTCAGCATCCATCTGTCGAACCACATTTTTGTTGCTTCGAGTCTATTCTTTGAGGAGATCGTCCAGAATTTGCTAACATAGAATTACAGACATCAAGTAACAGCTTGTAAAGCGTTAAACAAAAGTACATAAACAAATAGGATTGTAAGAAATAAATATAAGAAAATGTTTTAAAATAATGTAAAGTGCACACCTACTAAGTGTAACTCTACTTCTGGTCCACATTGTCTGCTCATATATTGTCCTCGGTACTTCACTCTCTATGATATAATTTGCTTTCCGAAAATGTCTCATCAATATAAAAGTTGCGCTGAGAAAATTCCCTACAGACATTTCCACAATGCCGTTAGGACTCATAATATTATAACATTTTTTTTCTATTTAATTTCTATTTCCTCGCCTTTTCACCACTTTGCTCAACTAAAATATTCATTACTGCCGAAAAACAAACCCGCTTTCACATATATATTAAATCCGAGACAAAAAGGCGCCATGTTTCTTTCTTTCTTTCCGAGAGCTAAGACACATTTTATTCTGCATCACAAGAACACAAAAGAATCGATTCTGAAAAATGTCTGTGAAATTAGCCATATTCGTTTTCTTTATTGAAGAACACTAATTCGAAAGTAAGGAGAATACAATTAATTAATTTATGAAGATGTGCCTTAATTGAAACTAGCGTTAGAGTGATTCCTTTTCGTTTGTCACTTGAGACCAGAAGTGGAAGACAAAGCTGTTAATGGTTAGTTTGTTCAGTGATCAATTGCATATTTGACAAGATATTTTAGAACATTTAGCGACAAAAAAAACTAAATTAAATTCAAACACACAAATATTTATTAACTTTCTTTTTTGATATTTAATTAGATGTGTGGTGGTGTAATGCATAGCGGTTCTGAATGAGAAATTAGAGAATCGAGTTCGCATTCCAATCGTGTTCGTTCACTTACACACAATTATCCTTTGGAAAGGCAAGAATTCATCTCTGATTCTCCCTCCATGGGCTAAATAGTAAAACAGAATAGGTTATCTATCCTTGGTTAGCAGCCAGCCTAGAAGTAGGTCTACTCTGTATTCAAAAGGTACATTATGTACACCAGTTTCCAGTGTCCAGTTCTTCCAATTTTGCGAAATATCATCCAAAATGTATTTGAAAAAACGGCCAAAATTAATAGAAATCAAATGACTATGCTTTTAAATAAAAACACATTTAAATGAAAAATTACTATCTAATTACAATATATATATATTCAAAGGTCAGATACGTGTCATATGTGATAAAGCAATGGATGAATATTAAGATGTAGAAGATAAAACTTGTGTTTGTTTTATCACATGTTACTTTATCACACGTGACACGTTTCTGACATTTGAAATTATACCTCATTTAATATATATATATATATATATATATATATATATATATATATATATATATATAAAACAAATACGAGTATCCATTTAAAATAATGTTCAAACAAATAAATGTCTATTTCGTTATACATATATATGTATAACGAAATAGACAAAATTTATTTGTTTGGGCATTATTTTAAATGGATACTCGTATTTGTGAAAATACTTTCTTTTTTTTTTTTGTTTTTTATATTTAAACATATCCACCGGCATTAGTTTCAAGAAAAATATCTATCTCTATCTTCCGGTATGGTTCGAACCTGCGATTCACATATCCTAATAATAATGTTCTCTCACTCTCTCACTCACTCACTCACTCACTCACTCACACATATATATATATATATATATATATATATATATATATATATATATATATATATATATATATATATACACAAATTACTCTGTTAAGTTAAATAAATAAAATTAACATTGAGTTCTTTGGAGTTCGACTCTATCGGAATTTCGGAATTTGCCTAACTTATATACCAAAGTATTCTACGTTATATATATATATATATATATATATATATATATATATATATATCTACCGGCCATAATTATTAGGCCACCCCAGTTTTAAAAAACAAATTATGTATTTCATACTATTTTTAGTATTTATTGTCCAGTAGATAATTTTAAATGAAAATAGAATTGTTCTTTTGTTATTATTAGCTTGCAAAATTTTACATGGCAGCCAGGAAGCCTTTGCTTCGTCTAGCCAATGAGAAGAAGAGACTAACGTGGGGAGGAGTACAAAAACTGGATACCAGAACAGTTCATTTGATGCACGTGTTATTGTGCAGTCTTAACAAAAGAACAATTCTATTTTCATTTAGGATTATTCACTTGGGAATAAATACTAAAAAATACTATGAAATACATCATTATTTTTAAAATAATTATGGCCGGTAGCGTACATACATACATACATACATACATACATACATACATACATACATACATACGTACGGGGGTGCGTTCGTAGGTGTTAGTGTGCGTTTTTGGTGTTATTTCCCGTAAAGACTAATAAGAACTCGAGGCTAAATACTTTGTACGTTAAGTTATTGTGTATTCACCTTCAACCAGTTACTCTCGGCGTGAGTGTGTATGTCTTTGGGGGCTTTCTCCGAACATTAATCTCTTCTTTCTTTTCTATTCTTTTCTTTCTTTCGATAAGGGTGTTAGAGACTCATTGTCTTTTCCCTCAAGGATGCGGATATTCTGTATCTTCCTGTCTTCCGGTTGATCCAACGAGTTCACATCCTAAGCTCAATAGAGGGCGGTCACTGACTTCATATGAGATGCGAATTTATACCTGGAAGCTATAAGGACGCTTTATTGATGAATCATCTGATACACTTGGCTTGTCTACTGTTCTGGTGTCGCAATTTCGCTATCTTTTAGGGTGAGCCCACAATAATACATATTGATGTCATCCCAGGTCACAGTTCAATTTCTGACTTAAATTCGATTCAAAACCATCTGGTATTTTCCGGCCGAAATCAGATTATATATATATATATATATATATATATATATATATATATATATATATATTAGTCATCCACATACAAGCCCGTTTCACTGTATCACAGCTCATCAGTGTAGCTAAACTAAGTAATTAAACAATCAATATATGCATAGCAAAAAAATCGCAGCTCTGATGTGTAAAGACATCATAATGGTTTCCTCACGTAAGTTTTTGGTCATAATAAAATTAGACCAGTGCACATTTGTATTAAAAAGTTTTCGATACAATTATATTGTAGAACTTGAATATTTTTCATTTGTAAACGAGTTATTATGTGACCTAGGTTTTTACCATGTTAAAAATCTCTGTTAAAAAACATTAAAATCTGTTATTGCAAACCACCTAAAGACACAACATGGTAGAAATCTAGGTCGCGTAATAACTCGTTTACAAATGAATATATATATATATATATATATATATATATATATATATATATATATAATAAATTTCAAAGTTCAAAACCGTTGTATGATCATTTCTCCATGAAATCCCTAAGAGAGATTTCACATTTCAACGGCAACTTTTATATATATATATATATATATATATATATATATATATATATATATATATATATATAATGTTTAATTATTTTTTAATGTTTAAAACTAAAGC
Organism: Ascarosepion bandense; assembly: GCA_037127315.1. Taxonomy (NCBI): domain Eukaryota; kingdom Metazoa; phylum Mollusca; class Cephalopoda; order Sepiida; family Sepiidae; genus Ascarosepion; species Ascarosepion bandense. Next base: position 30,143 of record JBBBDQ010000203.1, on the reverse strand, counting down.
TATTTATTAATTCAAATATAGTACAAAAATTCACGCACCGGAAGGAGCTCAAAAACTTATCCATACACAGGCAGTTTTATAATGTGTAATTCTGGTAATGTTTAGCACCAAAGTTGTTGTTTCTGCAATGGTTTTACTGATAAAATGCCTTTTGGCAAGCAGGTTTTTTATTGTAAAGTGCTCGATATCGGGGTGGAGATAGAGCGTTGATTGGTACAAAGAGCTTGTCTTTTTAAGTGAGCAGATCCATGCCGACTTCGAAGTTTTGTAAGAACACCGTTATGAGGCACTCACTCGTCAGGGCAAGTTACATCAAATTCTTTGTACACTATTCCCCGGGACCGGGCATCTACTCAGTAATACATTTTTTCTCAGATGCACCTCTGCCCTCGCGGACGGAGCTGCAATTGAGCCGCACTCTGTCTTCGAGGACAGAGATGCAGCTGAAAGATGATTTTTTGGCCACTACCCGAAACAAAAATGTGTCAGGTAAGTATATATATATCCAGCCTTTGAGATTTCACTCGCTCGATCGACTCAGACGATTAAAAACTTAATTGGGCGATTAAAGTTTTTTACTTTACTCTCCCGCACTCGATTAAATACTCGCAATGAAACGTGTCCGTTCAAATATAGAAAAACCCAACCCAACTTTTACAACTCAAAAGTATGCCATTTAAGATTCACAAGTTACATAGAATGACCTACAATGACATTTGAACTCTTTGTTCTCGCTTTTATCGTCCCGGTCAGTGTAAACATTCGTTAAATTAACGCTTCGATAGTGGAGCTAAAATGTCTCGGTCGCCCAGATTGCTTACGAAAACATTTGAAAGAAAGAAATAAGAAATGCGTATACTTCTTTCAACCACGCACCGGAAAACAAATTATACAAGTAAGTAATTTTTTATAGAAAATCGTTGAGAAAATCAGATTTGTTATTTTTTTTATCGTCTGTGAGATGGAGGTTGTAGTCAAATAGATGAAAAAAACTTCGAATTTAGATGCCTCCACTCAATTGCCAAAAAAATAAAAAATAAAAAATAACAGCATATCATGATGTTAAAAGAGCTTAAACTTAATAAAAAGTTTTCTAATCAAAATGTTTATGCTTTTATAAGGAGGAAATATTAAATTTTGTTGTTATTATTGTTTTTAATCTTTGAAATCCTTTCTAACACGTTCGAAATTTTAATTTAAATTTCATTTTTTCTTTTCTGTCAGCGATTCACGCTATGTTTACGTAAGGCTGCTTTTAAGAAAATGGAGTCGGTCGAGTAAAATGATATGGGGCGAGTAAATTTTCCCTTCCTCTCGACCTCAAATCTCAATGACTATATATATATATATATATATATATATATATATACTGTTAAATATAAGAGACAATGAATGTCTATTATGTTTAATCATGAGCCATTGTAAATACCGTATTTTGGCTTTAATTTCAGGTGAAAATAAAGACAAAAATTCTCCAACATTTGGATAATTTTTTATTAATTTGGTTCTAAGCTTTCGGCTCGCATGAGCCATCTTCAGAGAGGTTACAAGGACGTTAACATAAAAACATCCACCATCAGCGACGAATTTATCTTGTGTTGACCTAAAACTTTGCTAGTCAACGATAACAGTTACTAAAAATAGCAAACGCAGTTCGTAAATTTGTAATGCGGTTCTTGACATCACACCGCGTGAGAGCTTGAAATGATAAGAGAATCATATATTTAAATGCAATGTAATGTGTTATGACCAGATTTATACATGATTTTATTAAGTGTGGTTTGTTTGGATTTAGTGTAGATGGCCTCCAATATCTGAAGTTTCTTTTTACTGTGTGTAAAACAATATTGATAATATTATTAATAATGGTGTACATCAAAATAAACATAACACTATTACTTTATACTATTGCAACCAAATACATAATAATTACAAACAAGATGAAAAAACTCTCAAAAACATAATACGTAGAGGAAAATGGCTCGTGTAAAGGGAAGAAACTTTTCATGTTACGCATTTCCTCTTTTAAGATGTCATCGGACAAGTGTGATTTGAATGTTTGTTGTATAATTTAAGTGATTTCATTTAGGATCTTTTTGTTCATATTTCTTATTAAATATCCAACATTGTGGTAATAGAAGATCTGTCACGAAAGGTGAAATGTTGTAAGATCTTGGATGTAAGTTTACTGTGGATGTTCTAGCGATTAAAGCACTTTCTATACATTATCGTTTTAGCAAATTGCTTTCTCTCTTAATTAGAGTAAAAATTCATTATTCATCAAAGAGAATGTTTTTAAAGCAGTAGCGTCTATAATATATCTTATTTAAAAAAAAGCAATTAAAACCTTTACTAATTAAATAATATCTTAATTTTATTGCATCTTTATTTTACAATTTTTGTAACTGTGTGTCTTGTTTTACAAAAAATATTGATTTAAATTCTCCAAGGATTTCAACTTATAACTAATATAAAGATTAATCTCTACAATAATTACTTTCTTGAAATTTCATAAAATTAAATAAATGGAGGGTGGGGGTAATGGATGTAAGTATAAAAAAATGCTTTTCCCAAGATTTCCTTAAAAAAAAACATTTCTAAAATAATAAAAAAAAATTTCATTTATTTATGAATAAGTCCTGAAAATGTGTTGCTCACCACAAAAAGACACAAAAATTTCCTATGATCATTCGTTGATGTAAGAAAAATACTTCCAACCAAAATTTTGAAATTTTAAAAAAGATAAATGTAATTTAATAATCAAAAAATATTTTTGTCTTTGCACTTACTAAGATTGTGATAATAAAACTGTTTTAACAAGCTTGTAGCTTTTTCCATTTCTTTAGCAAATCTTTGTAGGTACATGAAAGAAATAGGATGTGAAAATTTGTAGTTTGTTTATATAGTCTAGCTGATTTCATTTAGTTTTTTTTCTTTGTTTTTATCACTTTTGTTGTGATAATAAAAGATCTGCTTAAGAAAAGTGAAATGCTGTAAGGCGCTGGATGTAAATTCATTATGGATGATTTTATGATAAAAGCCTTTTCTATATATTTTTGTCTTAGTAAATTGCTTTCTCTTAATTAGAGTAGCATTTTTTTTACATCAAAATTATGGTAAGGATTATTAGGGTGAACAAATAATGCATTTAATGTGTTGTTTTATAAAAGATTTCTTGTGCTAATTTAATCTTTTATTTAAATTCCTTGATGCTTCGCGTATGTATTTTTTTTTTTTTTTTTTTTTGACAATTATTGCAGGTGATAGAATATACGTGGTCCGCATAGACATTACTTTAATCCGGTGAAGTTGGAAAGAACGAAACGTTGCACGCGAAAATATTCAACTTTGTCATAGTTTTTCCCTAAAACTGTTCTTGATTTTCAAAGATTTGTCGCTTATTGATATTACTGTCAGCATTCCAGGTCAGGGTTTTGTAGACGAAATCAATCTGGGAATCAATCCGTCTACTCATCAGGGTATCTTTTTAGGAATCACTATAAAGAAAACACAATATAGAAAAATTGACTCTAAAATGTAAACTTTTGTTGTATTTTTTGTTTTCTATTTTTTTTTTTTTTTTTTTTTTTTTTTTTGCTTTTGTTTTTTTAATGAAGTTCACTTCAAAAAAGACAGTAAAGCCCGTAAGATACAAGAAGTTACTGAGGGTTTGGAAAAAAGTCATTTGCATTATTCGGACTATTCTCCTTGTCTTTGTTGCTATTTGTACGATGTTTCGGTCGTTGAACGCTCATTCAGGTGCTAGGAATTTCGAACGGAACCCTTTATTTCAATCATTGGGGTATATGATCCTTATCCCTTGCGTAGAGCCTTTTCTTTTAGTCATGAGTTATCTCCCTCTAATCCTGTAAGTTACATAATCACCACTGCTGTGGCCTGGTATTGAACTCATGACTCTTTGGGTCAAGTTACAAGAACTAACCAATATTTATATCTACTGGGCCATGCCTCTTTAAGTAATTGTAATAAAGGTTTCAGTTCAAAATTCCTAGCACCTGAAGAAGGCCGGAAAGTACAACGGCCGAAATGTCGTACAAATGGCAACAAAAATGAGGACAATAGTCCGAATAATGTAAATACTGTAAATACTGCCTCATCTCAGAAATATAGACAAATAGAATGATCTGTTATTAAACGCCATACAAATGGCAACAAAGATGAGGACAATAGTCCGAATAATGTAAATACTGTAAATACTGCCTCATCTCAGAAATATAGACAAATAGAATGATCTGTTATTAAACGCCATACAAATGGCAACAAAGATGAGGACAATAGTCCGAATAATGTAAATACTGTCAATATTGCCTCATCTCAGAAATATAGACAAATATTACTAAAAAGCGGAAACAAAAGAAGAGTAATCAGAAGAACAGATAAGTAATTGTCATTGAATTTAAATTTGTCAAAATTGAAGTTGGATGGAAAGCAAGAAATTACAAGGAAGTTCAACAAACGAGAACTTTGAGACAAGAAGCTGTTAGTATTGAATTTACGATTACATCTCACCAAATCAATAAATCAATTCATGAAACCTTGTTGCCAATCTAGTCAGTCAGTTAAGTGTGATACGTGATACACGCTTGGGCGATCATGTCCCTCTCGAAACATGACAGACTGGGCAGAAGATTTTCCCGCAGCAGGTTTCCATTACTTTCTCTGGTTGACTGGTTGCTGACCAAGGCTAAAGAACCAAATCTGTCCTGTTTTTTAACCCCTAACTGGAGGAAAGATGCGGATTAATACCATTCCCAAGAGTATTTTCGCGTAAGTGAATGCAACGAATGTCAACTGGAATTCAAACTCGGCTCTCCGATTTCTCGTTCTGCCAGTCTAGTCAGTCAGTTAAGTGCCATACGTGATACACGCTTGGGCGAACATGTCTCTTTTGAGACATGACTAGCCGGGCAGATGATTATCCCGCATTAGTTTGCCATTACTTTCTGCGGTAGACTGGTTGCCAACCAAGGCTATAGGACCCAATCTGTTCTATTATTTAACCCATAACTGGAGGGAAGAGACGGATTAAAACCTTTCCCAAGGGTATTTGTGCGTAAGTGAATGCAAGAAATTCAACTGGAATTCGAACGCGGCTCCCCGAGTCCTCCTTCCGAGCCGATATCTACTACACCACATCGCACATCCTGTACCACATCGCACAACTTATATCTTGAATTACTTGGTACATAAGATGCCAATATTTTTCATATTCATATCAGGAGATTTAAAAAGATACATTGAGTGAATAACATGATCAGCTACATTACCGGCCATAATTATTAGGCAACCCTAGGTTTTAAAAAAAAATTATGTATTTCATACTATTGTTAGTATTTATTGTCAAGTGGATATTTCTAAGTGAAAATAGAATGGTTCGTTTGTTATTATTACTTTGCAAAATTTTACAAGGAAGCCAGGAAGTCATTGCTTCGATCAGCAAATAAGAAAAAGAGACTATCATAGGGAAGAGAGCACAAAAACTGGACACCAGAACAGTTCGTTTGATGCACATGTTATTGTGCAGTATTAACAAAAGAACCGACCTATTTTCATTTCGAATTATCCACTTGGCAATAAATACTAAAAATAGTAAGAAATACATCATTTCTTTTAAAAAAACTGGGGTGGCCTAATAATTATGGCCGGTAGGGTATATATATATGTGTGTAGAAAATCTACATGGTGCGATGGGTAAATTGTCGCTATTTGCCTTGTAACATTTTCCAAAGTAATAATAAAAAAAGAACCATTCAATTTTCATTTAGAATTATCCACTTCGCAATAAATACTAAAAATAATATGAAGTACATATTTTTTTTTAACTGGGGTGGCTTAATAATTATGGCCGGTAATGCGGAGCAGTGGATATCGATTCGGAACGAGAAATCGGGAAGCCGAGTTCGAATTTCAGTTGAATTCCTTGCATTCACTTACGCGCAAATACCCTTGGGAAAGGTATTAATCCGTCTCTTCCATCGAGTTATAGGTTAAATAATAAGACAGGGTTCTGTAGCCTTGGCTGGCAACCAGTCTACCGCAGAAAGCAATGGCAATCTACTGCGGGATAATCTTCTGCTCAGTCAGTAATGTTTCTTTCGAGACATGATCGCCTAAAGCGTGTATTACGTATGGCACTTAACTGACTGACTGAATGTACATTCACAGCCAGCCCACTCTGGGGTCGGAGGAGTCAGTGGAAGGGGAAAGAATCCTGCTGGGAAATGGAGTCTCCTCTGAATCACCATTTCTGGAAATCTGCATATCGCACCTCGATGTAGATGGTGACATTGACTTGCTCTTGATTTCTTCTTCTTTTTTTTTTTTTTTTTTTTACACTGTTTTTCACCCAATACAATGTCCGGACGTCACTTGAGGTCGATGATTACAGAGTAAGATTATAGTAATCAGATTATAGTAATCAGAGTAATTTCCTCTTGGTAGTCAGTTCCAAAAGTCAGCCGTGAGAGAGGATGCATGTTAATGAGATAGGAGATGACTATTGACTTTACATTTTAACTCTTGGAGATTGTAGCTGTTGCAAGCTATATGTATATATATATGTATGTATACACACACACACACAAAATGTTCTAATTCTGTGAATCATGCCTCTTCCAGATGTTTCAGTATCAAGTGGGGAGCATTTCGTTCCAGGCTAAATTCTTCTGCCTTCTCACACGCGAGAAGTTGATTCATCTTGAAATCAGGTCTTCTCCATTTTTTTGCTGCCTTCTTTTGCATCTTAGGGGCTTTGTCACCTTTTTTAATTCATTTCACTCCAAGCAATGTCATAATGCCACTAGGATATAAGTTGCTAAGTGAGAGAGTTTGAGATAACTTTATTGAAAACCTTAATGAGACTGTCATTAAACATTTGGAGTCTGTAGGCGACAGGGAAGCAGAAAATGGAAAGTCAATTCCACAGGCGATAAAAGAACCTATTCGAATAGAATACGCAGTTGCATCTCGATAGTTCAGCAGAAAAATGGTAAGATCTAACTGGCAGTCTAGTAATATGCTTAACTTTGTTGCGGGATAAGAATTAAAAGCAACCTTCTTCACTTTTACAAAAATTCATAATGACGTGTGAAATCCTGGTTTTTTCTCAAATAGAAAAAAGAATTGACTATTTGCTTAAAGCAAAAGTCGAAACCAGATTTCGCAAATAGGTGTTAAGCTGATTTTCTGACCAATGGAAGCGACTTGCAAGACTAAAGGGACTTAGCGATCAAGTGCGAAAGGCCCCGGTCAGCGTCAAGACAGTCAGTCAGAGATGGAAGCAGCAAAGACGACAAGCTAAAATGTAACGAGAGAAGCTTTAACCTGACCCGGACATTCATCCTCTTTCTCTTCTTCTTGTGTTCTAATTTTCTTTACTTCTTCTCTATCCAAAGACATTCCTACCAAACAAACGCCAATACATACATACATACGTACGTACGCATATAATTATTAACAATTACTACTACAAACATTTTCTACAAATCTTGATACCCATAACTTTATCATTGAACACAAACTCTACTCTTAACTTCTTAATAATGTTTCTAATTGCACATTAACTTCTACAACTTGTGTTATTCTTTCCTTTTAATAAATCTACCAGCTACTCGAAAAACGCCCAAACATCTCTGTGTCACGTTCACTAACATACGCGGTATCCGCACTAACCATTATAGCGTAGAATCATTCCTCCAAACTAACTCACCTGATATCTTAGCCCTATGTGAAACTAACCTTGACTCGTCTATCCCCTCCTCTGAGTTCTATGTTCCTGGTTACCTTCCCTCTTCAGGAAGGACTCCAACGTCCATATGCATGGGCTTGGTGTATATGTCAGTGAACACCTCCCCCTAGCTAGAGTAACATCTAGTCTTTCATGTGATTCTGTCTCTCACTTCTAAACTCCGTTAGCTATCTCTTCTTCCTCTACCGCTCCCCCTCCTCCTCTGAGTGTTCAGTACCAGACAGCATATCTGACAATATCGACAAGGCCATTTCTTCTCACGCATCTGCCCATATTTTCGTGTTTGGTGACTTTAACGCCACACTAAGTGGCTCGAAAACTCTGTAATGTAACCGACCCTGCTGGTGTCCACACCAGTAATTTTTCAATCTCCCAATCCCTTACGAAAGTGGTGGACTTCCCCACGCGTTTCTCCAATTGCCCTAATGGAAGGGACTCGCTACTAGACCTCTGCTTTACTTCCACCCCAAATTCTTGCACCACCAGACAACTCTGCCCTCTCGGAAATTCTGACCACGCCGTAGTTTCTGTCAACATCTCATTCCACTCCACCCCTGCCCAAGAAACCCAGACCAGCAGAATATCCTACTGCTATCAAAGAGCAGACTGAGATTCGTTACGTGACTTCCTCTGCGACGTCCCTTGGAAAAATGTTTTTAGTCTTCCCATCGAAGACTGTGCATCAGAGGTCTCCTCCTGGGTTAAGGCTGGCATCGATGCTTTCATCCCTGCCAGGAAATTTCAGCTTAAATCCCATTTGTCTCCCTGGTTCTCGCCCGCTTGCTCGGCCGACATTGCCCACCGGAATCACTTCTTCCGGCTTTATCGTAGCCACGCGTCGGACCAAAACAGGCGCCTGTTCGCCTCAGCTCCTAATAAGTGTAAAAAGAATGAAGCAGCGCATAGCATCCTCTAAGTTCGGAGCCAAAGACTACTGGCGCCTCTGTAAAAGCGTGCTCAACAAGAGTAAGTTCTCAATACCCACACTAATCAACGAGTTTGAGGTCCTCACCTCCTCAGCGGACAAGGCTGAATGCTTTGCCCGTAGATTCTCGATCAATTCGTGTCTGGATTCGTCTGGAGTCCAGACACCAGATTTCCCATCTAGAACTGCGTCCCAATTGAATGACGTCCACATCACGCCCTCGCTGATTTCTAGCATAATCTTAAAACTTGACCCTCACAAAGCGAGTGGTGGGGACGGAATCCCAATCATAGTCTTGAAGAAATGTGCCCCTGAGCTCTCCTCTGTCCTTTCTAAGCTCTACAACCTCTGCCAATTTTCCTCCTGCTTTCCTGCCTGTTGGAAGTCTTCTTCTGTGGTTCCAATATTCAAGAACACTGGTGAAACCTCGGACCCCGCAAATTACCGCCCTATCAGCCTTCTTCCGATCTTCGGCAAAGTGTTCGAAGCCATTATCAATGCCGAGGTCGTTCAGCATCTCACGGCCCACGGGCTCCTCTCGGACAAACAGTATGGCTTCCGCTTCACCAGGTCTACTGCTGATATGCTAACGACCATCACCGAGTATATATATATACCAGGCTCTCGACAAGAATGGTGAAGCCCGAACTGTCGCCTTTGATATCTCTAAAGCATTCGACAGAGTATGGCATGCCGGCCTTCTACGGAAACTGCGAAGCTACGGCATTACTGGACTTCTGTTGGACTTAATCCAGTCATTCCTCTCTAACCGCACACTGAAGGTGGTTTTAAACGGGCATGCCTCCCAGAACTACCCTACAAACGAGGGTGTCCCCCAACGCTCTATCCTAGGTCCCACGCTCTTTCTAATCTACATCAATGCCATAAGATCACAAGTAGGCATGTACGCCGATGATACCACAGTTTTACGCTCGCCTCGATCAAAAATCTGGTGTTGATGACAAGGCGAACCTCGCGGCTGAGCTTGAAAAGGACCTCTAATCCATGGTGGATTGGGGTGGGAAATGGCTCGTAAAATCCAATTCTCCCAAAACGAAGCTGCTGTCAATTAACCACCAGGGACAACTGCACCTCCCTCCCTCCCATGGAACAGGCTTGCCTCCCAGAGAGTAAAACACTACGCCTGCTTGGCCTGACACTCTCAGCGGACCTCAAGTGGAATGACTACTTCGAATCCATTGCTAAATCCGCTGCTATGAAGGTCGGCTCTCTGTGCAGGGCCTGGAAATTCTTTCCGTCTGAATCTATCCTTCACTTATACAAATCTACCATCCGCCCGTGTTTTGAATACTGTTGCCACATCTGGTCGGGCGCCCCTGCTATTCTCCTCGGGCTTCTTGACAAAATACAGCGAAGAATCTGTAATGTGACTGATACCGACTTAGCTGACCGCCAGCAGTCACTCTCTCACCGGCGTGATGTGGCTTCCCTGTGCCTCTTCTATAAATACTTTCATGGCTTCTGCTCTGATGAACTTAAATCACTGGTGCCCCCTAGGTGTGAGTTTGCACGAGATACTAGATTTTCAACCAGGTCCCACCCTTTTACAGCGAAACCGATGAAATGTAACCGCAATTTCTACTCCAACAGCTTCTTTTCTCGCACTTCCCGCCTGTGGAATTCCCTTCCGCATGATTGCTTCCCCGACGGCTACAACCTCCAGGAGTTTTAATGTAGGGCCAATAGACACCTCCTAACACATTAACTCACACCCATTCTCTCCATCTCTCTCCCTATGTACATCCTAACTAGTCTATCACCCTCCGTCTGACATTTACTATACCCAATCCCTCTATGTAACCCCCTGCGCTATAGTGGCAGTGGAATGCCTTGCTTGGGGTCACATGATTAAAAAAAATCTCTATTTTTAAAACGAAAATGTATAATTTTAATTTTTACACTATTCCACTATTCTACACTAATTCACACATTCCAACCTGCAACCAACATTCTGATTAAAACCTTCTGATAATCCTTATGGTGATTCTGGATAAAATTTGTAAGCTGTATGGAGTTTAGTTATGTTTAACACAAAAATAACATTAACCATCTCGCTGTGGCTTCAACTTCATGTAGTAAAGACGCCGGAGAAAACTGTTGATCAGAACAGTTGCCACGAAAATATGTATAGAAAAGACTGAGGGAAGCCACGTGACGTCGGTGAGAAAGTGACTGAAATCGACATACCAGATCAGGGTCGATTATATTGCAGATCCTTCTTTCAATTTTGTCAAGTATTTTGAAATATGCTTACGGCATATCGCGTTGAATACACCGTTTCTCGTCCGATCATCGAAGTTAAGCAATGTGAGCCTGGTCAGTACTTAGATGGGTGACCGCTTGAGGAAGTCCAGGCGCTGTAAGCGTTCAGTGACAAATGTGCGTTGTGATGCAGTGGATGTCGGCTTGGAAAGAGAAATCGGTGAGCCGAGTTTGAATTCCAGTTGAGAGAAACCTGATCCATGTTAATGGGCGGGAGAAACGATTGTTTGTGGTGATTATTAGATAGCAGCTTCGTTTGGGAAGCATTAAATTTAACGAGCCATTTCTTACCCTGCATTCACTTAAGCACTGGTACCCTTGAGAAAGGTATTAATCTGTCACTTCCCTCCAGTTATGGGTTAAATAACGGGATGGAACATGGAGGCAACCCATCCAGTGTTGCTGTCCCAATAAAAACACCCTAGGTAGCCCTAGCGAAGCATCAAGTATTCAAGTCAAATAGCTATTTGACAAGATTATGAATTTCGCTATAAACTGCGTCAGGGTTCCAAAATGCACAGGGAATACTGGAGGGGTGTAGTGAGTTCTATCTCGGCCAAGACCGCAGGACGACAACGATTTCGAAATATACATCAGGAGTATCGGACTATGTAAGGCTGCAGTATTCAATTCACCGACGAGTGATAGAATTCTAAATGTGCAAGATGGATTCTGACGAGAAAAAAAATGACGACACAGTGAATCAATATTCCTAGCAGTAGACGGAGCAGTTGATTAATGGTAGTCGTTCCACTTCATCATCAACTTGAGCCGGGTGTCACATTTCTCTTGTTACAATACAGCAATGGGAAAGAAAAAAACACCAGTTTAATTTTCACACGATGAAATTTTTCTTGCAATTATAAAATAAAGAAGAGGGAGCTAATTCCTAATTGTGAGTAGGAAAGAAGGAGAGAGCGCGTAGCCTTTGTTTTTATATTATTTTTTTCACTGTTTTTTCTTCTTTCCTTTCCCGAAAGATTGGGGAAAAAAACAAAAAAAACAAACGACTTTATCGTCGGTTTTGAAAAACGGTTGCAGATTAAATTTTTTACATTTTTATAAACATCATGATATTTTATTACAAAATAATTTTAAATAAATATCTTTCTTTTTTCACAAATAAATATATTTTATTTAGTATTTTACATATAGATTTTAGAAAGAAAATGTATAACATAGTTAAATCGATTTCTTATATATATATATATATATATATATATATATATATATTTCTAACATATATATATATATATATATATATAGTTAAATCGATTTCTTATATATATATATATATATTGATTTCTAATATATATATAATTAAATCGATTTCTTATATATATATATATATATATATATATATATATATATATATATTAGAAATCGATTTAATTAGTATTTATATATTCTTTTTCTTACGATTTCTGGTCGTTATTTTTTTTAATGAAAAACGTAATTTGTCAAATATTTAAATGCAATGTCATTCGCTATCAACTACCCTCTTGGTTGTCTTTCTTTTGTTCTTGCTCCTTAGTAAAGATCCTGTTTTCTAATTTCTCTACACCCGGTAACTTGTGTCTTAGCGGCTTTACTGCCTTATTTAGGATGTAATCGATTTTAAAATATCATATTTAAATGACACAAATGTTTAGCATATCTTTCTTTGAATTATGTTCTGGGATAGGGCGATAGATATATACGTGAATATGTGTGGGTGTGTGGGGGGGGTTCGGCACGTACTCTTTAAAGAAGACTCTTTAAATCACCTAGATAATTCTTCTATAAAAAAAGCAGGTTTTTACTCAAGTGCATGTGCGTTGTAGTGCAGTGGATATCGACTCGGAACGACAAATCGGGGAGCCGAGTTCGAATTCCAGTTAAATTCCTTGCATTTACTTACGTACAAATACCCCTGGGAAAGGTATTAATTTGTTTCTTTCTTCCAGTTATGGGTTAAATAATAGGACAGACTGGGTTCTATAGCCTTGGCTGGCAGCCAGTCTACCGCAGAAAGCAATGGCAACTTACTGTGGGATAATCTTCTGCCCAGTCAGTCATGTCACTTTCGAGACATGATCGCCTAAGCGTGTATCACATATGGCCCTCAACTGACTGACTGACTGACTGGAATGTATCCACTCAATTTCAGTCAGTCAGTTAAGTGCCATACGTGATATATGCTTTGGGCGATCATGTCTCGAAAGAGACATTACTGACTGGGCAGAAGATTATCCCGCAGTAGGTTACCATTGCTTTCTGCGGTAATATAACTTCTTTAAAACCCAGAAACAACGTCGTATTATAAATAAAAATATATTAGTTCTTTACAAATGACTTTGTTGAAGTTTCGAATGCCAACGTTAAAAAATATGGGCTTCGAAGGTCTTAACGAGTCATGTGCGTTATATATATATATATATATATATATATATATATATATATATATATATATATATCGGCGATAATAAATCGGAAGGAAAAGATTTGGTAAGTAAGTCCAATGGATCCTAGTAATATTAGATTGAATATTAAAACTGATCCAACAGAAATCTTAATGAAATTTTCAATTTACAAAGCAAATATTTATTCCACATATAAATTCAATTTATTTCATTTTGGAGAATAGCTAATCAACAGGTTTTAAAAAATCTGTTTCCTCAGCTCAAATTAACAGGTATTATGAAAAAGAATTATGTGACCAGAAATAAAACTTTATTTAGAAAAAAACGAATTAGCCAAAAATATGGGATGAGTGTGGAAGGTGTAGATTTAACGCGTAGGTGATAGAAGTTAAAAGAAAATAGCCTTAAAAGAGATCTTGTGTATAAACTTAAGTTCTAACCAGTATCAAGTAAATTTAGGTTAACAAAATTATCATAACGATTAAACAGGATAGCAATTATAAAGGAAAACCGATTTAAATTCACAGCTTATAGAGTGGGAATAAGAGAAGCGATTAAGAGATCTAGTTAATTGCTCATAAACGTAATTTAAACCTACTTTTATGTCGACATTTGCTCATTTAAATCGAAATCATTTCTCATTTCAGATACATATGTCCTGTTGTTCCTGCTTTATATTTTAAAATATTTGATAAAATCCAAAGAAAATTCTGCAATGTAGTTGGTTCTGACCAGACATCTCGACTTCAGTCAATTTCCGCTGCTGTAATACAACTTTTCGGTATCTTTTCTAGTCTTATAAATAATGTAATGATAACTGTTCGGGTGAATTTTCGTCTATGCTACCTAGACTCGCCGAATTTAAGGGTAACACTAAATTGGCGGTAAATTTTCATCATTTACAGTTGTGATGTCAAGATGGAATCGTATGTTCTATAAAAGCAGTTTCTTTTCTTGCATTTTTCGCTTGTGGAATTCGCCTCCGACTGCTTGCTTTAATCAAATTTGATTTTCAACTAAGGAATCGCAATGTCGATAGTTATCTTCTGTTTTCTTAATTCAGTTTGTAAAGTGCCTTACGTGATACACGCTTGGGCGATCATGTCTCTTTCGGTTGCCGTTGTTTTCTGCGGTAGACTTGTTGCCAACCAAGGCTACAGAACCCAATCTGTCCTGTTATTTAATTCGTAACTGTAGGGAAGAGACGGATTAATACCTTTCCCAAGGGTATTTTTGCGTAACTGAATGCAAGGAATTCAACTAGAATTCGAACTCGGCTCTCCGATTTCTCGTTCCAAGCCGATATCCACTGCATCACAACGCATATTTTCTTAATTACTGTTCCTTTATGGCTCTCGCGCTTTAATAATGTTTTTCTTTTCTTATATTTTTTCACACTCAATAACCCCCTCCATTCTAATGACTTTGTTACTTTGCTTGGGGTTACATGATTCACACACACACACCTATATATATATATATATATATATATATATATATATATATATATATAACCAGGTGAAGAGAGCTCAAGGTTTTACTATTTTGGATGTCTTGGCATTTATTTATTATTAACAGTGCTCAATATAATAAATATTATACAGCTAAATATAATTATATAGTTATGAATTATGAATTGCGACACGGAAATTGCTATGTTTCGAGATAAATTCTCTTCATCAGGCAATGTTTGGTGTTGATTGTACAAATGATTTACATTTAAATACAAAAACCTTCGGTTTGCTGTTTATGTATGTGGAAAGATATAAAATTTACATGTGTGTTTCCTTAAACTAATCAGAGTGAAGATTCATTTTGAAAGAATACGTGCTAACTTTTTCTCTTTCCTTTTCCTTTTTTTTTTTCCTTTCCTTATTTTTTTCCTTTCTTCTTTTTCCTCCCTAACGGTCAAGATACCAACCTGCTTTTAATCCTAATTTTATCTTTTTCCTTTTTTCCACTTTTATTGCTTCTCACTTAGTTTTATTGTCTTTGATGTGATGTGCCTATTTAGTACGAAGGCTGTCCTTTCTTCTTTCTTATAATTTTGGTCTCTTCTTCTAGAGAACAGGGCGGGGGGGGGGAAGAAAGAGAAAAACTTTATTCTTCTTATCAGTTCTTTTCTAGTTCTAATTTTCAAAAAACCTTTGATTTATAAGAAACATGTTTTTCTTTTTTCTGATTTACTCCCTGCTATCCTTACCCCATCTTTCTAATGTCTATTTATTTATTGCAAAACTTTTTGTAAAAAGAAAAAAAAGTTATAAATAATTTTATGTTCCAATTTACTTTATTTTGATACTTCGTCAGTAATTATTATCCTTAAGCATTTATTGGTTATATGCATGTTATTTCATTTAGAGTTTCTTTTTTATCCATATCTTAATGTGAACATTTTGCAATGTCTACATACGATATTTATCTCATTGCGTTTATTTAATAGATTTTTATTCTTAAGTGATTTAATAATAAGTAGTTTTTCGTATAAACATAATAAACATTGTTCATTTAAGGACTTACATGTTTTAGATTCTTATAGAATTTTCCACTTTAATGTGGGTGTTTTTGTGGGGGGGGGGTTCTTTAGATACCAATGACATTTCGATAGAGATGTTCTATTTTTTTACTTGTTATTATTAAATGAAGAAGTGTGATACTAAATTCGCCGTTTATAGTATTCTTAGTACTTCCTGCATATATTTTATATTATTGGGTGTTACCGTTGAAGATATTTCGCATTGATAGACGATTGATTCCGTTAGGCACCTGTTTTCTAACGGACATTCTATAGGGTTTCTACAATTACATTTTTTCTTGTCTAAGTTATTGTTGTTCTTCTTCTTCTATGTGCCCTGTCTCTTAGAACGCCTTCTACCCTCGTTCCATCATCCACCTGATTAGGTCCTTCAAATATGTTATCCGTTGCTTTCCCTTGTTTCTTTTTCCCTCTATCTGGCCTGTTAGTATCAAGTTCTGTATGCCCTCCGTACTCATTGCATGTCCCAGGAACTTCCGCTGTCTCTTCCTGATGCTCAGTATTAATTTCTTTTTTGTTTTTATCATTTCTAAGACCTCATCATTGCTCACATGCTGGATCCATGATATCCGCAGCATCCTTCAGTAGAACCACATTTCAGTTACTTCAAGTCTTTCCTTCATCTTTGATGATATTGTCCGCATTCACTGCCATATTGAAGAACTGACAAAACATAGCAATCCAGTACTCTATTCTTTGTTTTTAGCAAAATGTCTAGTTTCCTTACTCAACTTCTGGAATGCTTCCTTCGCCATGCCAATTCGCCTTCGGATCCCTGTGTCGCACTTTCCTTCTTCTGTTATAACACTTCCAAGGTATTTAAATTTTTCTACCTGCTTGATTCTAGAATCCCCGACCTGTATTTGGCATAATGGGCTGCCCTTTTTACTGATGACCATGCATTCAGTTTTCTTGCAGTTTATTTGTAGTCCTTTCTTGTTACTTTCTTCAGCTACCTTCTGTAGGGGGTTTTGTAGTTTCCTTTCTGTGTCTGCTATCAGCACTGTATCATCTGCGTACCGTAGGTTGTTTAAATTGTGGCCTTCGATGACAAATCCAGGCATAACTTCTAGGGTCCTCAAAATATTCTCGCTGTACAGGTTGAACAGATCCGGTGAAAAGACACATCCTTGTCTTACGCCCCTTTCTATCTTCGTATATCTACTCAATTCATTACCTGTCCGTATACAAGCGGTTTGCTGCCAGTAAAGATTCTTGCTTATTCTTAAGTCTTTCCCAAATATGTCCAGGCTGCCGAGCATCTCCATCAATTCTTTGTGGCGTATTTTGTCAAACGCTTTTGCATAATCAACAAAGCACAGGTATAAGTCCTTCTTCATTTGTATTGTCCTTTCAGAGAGCACCCTAATCATAAATATGACGTTCTTTGTTCCAGTGTCTTTGACGAAACCCAACTGTTCTTGTCCTATCTCTGGCCTGATTCTGCTTATCACTCTATTTCATCAGTTTTGTTATATGGCTCATTAAACTGATGGTTCTGTGAAGTTCGCACTCGTTTACTTCTGGTTTCTTAGGTAGTGCTATGAAGATAGACTTGCTGAGGTCATCTGGTATTACACCACTATTATTAATTTCATTTATTATTTCTGTAATTTTCTCTTTGCCAAATTCTTCCAGGGCTATCAGCAGCTCTATGCCTATGCCGTCTGGTCCCGCTGCTTTGTTTCTATTCAGTTTGGCTATTGCAGATTCCACTTCAGACTTTAATATTTCCGGTCCGTCCTTATCTTTCTGTATTATCGGTTGCTCTCTCTTGTCGTGGAAAAGATCCTTTATATATTCTTCCCATCGTTAGAGTATTTCCTCTTTCTCCAAAATGATTGTTCCATCCTTGGATTTTATACATCCTGTTGAAGAGCAGGTTTTTTGTCCTGACAGTTCTTTTATTTCTTTATGCATGCCTGCCTTATTTTTCCTGCTCAATCTTTCTACTTCGGCACATTTGTCATTGAGCCATTCCTCTTTAGCCTGTCTGCATTTTCTCCTTATTTCCTTGTGTAGTTCCCTGTACTGCATTCCATGTCTTGATATAATTTTCTGCCTCCTTTGCATCATGTCAAGAATCTCTTCATTCATCCATTCGTTTTTCTTTCTGCGCCTAATTCCTTTTGGTGTAATGTTGTTTGTTGATGTCACTATTGCTTCCTTTAGCGAGTCCCATTTCGAGTGTCCTTTTCCAATTTGTTCTTCGTATTTGATTTTCACACTGTTAGTGTATTCTTTCTGTAAGTTGAGGTCATTCACACGTGCGTTGTATTTCAGTTTTGGTACTGCACTCGGCTTCTTCAATCTCCGGAGTTCCACCTTTAATTTGCAGATGACTGGGACGTGGTCACTTCCACAGACAGCGCCTGGCGAGACTTTGCTTTGAACCACTGAATTTCTGAATCTGCTGATTATGGTTATGTAATCTATCTGTTTTTTCCTGTCACCTCCTGGGCTTCTCCATGTCCTTAGATGTCGTGAGTGTTCTTGAAACCAGGTATTAGTTATTACCTGGTCATTTGCTATACACCATTGGACCCATTTTTCTCCTCGTTCGTTGCAGATTCCTAAACCAAAGGTGCCAGTTGACATACCTTCCCTCTCCTTGCCTACTTTGGCATCTCCCATGATGATTCTGATTTATTGGATTTTACATTGAGCCTTGACATTGTCTAGAGTGGAGTAAAAAGATTCTATTTCTTCCTCAGTGCTTTGTGTTGTTGGTGCATAGATGACTACAATTGCTATGTCTCCCTTTCAGTTTGACCAGGAGAACTCTTTCAGAGAACTGGCCGTATCCCAAAATGCATTTCTTCATTTATTTGTCCAGTATTAAACCGACTTCTTTTTCGTTATTTTTACCTCCTGCGTATATTATCCTATGGTTGTCGCTGCTGAAGTCTCCATTATTTGGCCATCTGGTTTCACATATTCCCAGAATATTGATTTTCAGTCTGTTCATTTCCAGCTTGATATTCTCTAGTTGTCCACAGTTGTTTAACGTCCTGACGTTCCATGTCCCCAAGGTAATCCTTTCTTTGTTGCGCACAATCGCAGGGTAACGGTCCAGAGACACTTGTTGCTCATGTCGTTTCTTCCCGGGCGAGAGACAGATTTTAGGAAAAAATGTCCCCCTTTACGCAGTTTAAATTGTTATTTTCTGTTATTAGGTTGTTTTTATTAATTTTGTTAAAGTTTTTAAAAATATTATTATTGTGATTTTTTTAATGATTTTTCTAGATTATTCATACAGCTCGAACTTAATTTAATAATGGTTTTATTAAATATCTTACTTACTGGATTTTTTCCAGAAAGTGTTTCCTAATAAATGCGAAGAATTAAGTTAGTTAGCATGTATTCTTTGGGGCCAAATTCCAAAATGAATCTTCGCTCTGATTAGTTAAAAGAAACACGCATGTAAATTTTATAGCTTCCTACATATATAAACAGCAAACCGAAGGTTTTGTATTTAAATGTAAATCATTTGTACAAGCAACATCAAACCTTGTTGCATGAAGAGAATCTATCTGTAAACATAGAAATTTCCGTGTCGCAATCTACAATTAATTCATTAAAACCTACGTGTTCCATAACTTTCTTAAAATATATATATATATATATATATATATATATATATATATATATATATAGTTTATAAAGAAAAGCTCAACACGTCATGTTAGTTATAAACTATAGTTCATTTCAATGAGCTTAACTAGCTCATATCATCAGACTCTTTTACAATATTTCCTCCATCTGGCATAAAATTTCTGCCGGAATGAACGTTTTCTTAAAATGAAGAGGGAACATAATAGAAATAATAATAATAAACATAAAATTACAAACAAATAAATAAATGACAAAAAATGTAAGAAAGAAGGAAAGGAAGAAACGGGAGGGAAGGGGGAGAAAGAGATAGAGTCCAGTTCCAAATATGGGTAGTGTCCGTTTGAAGTTATTTTGACCGTCTTAGATGGCATGACCTCTGAAAAAAAAACAATTCCCCTGACTTTAGGCGTCTATTTGACCCCATCGGGTCAACCCACTTACTTATACTAACTTTTATCTCTCTCTCTCTCTCTCTCTCTCTATATATATATATATATATATATATATATATATATATATATATATATAGGGCAAGTATGAATGGAATAAAATTCCGTATTCAAAAACCACTATTCTTAAAAAGTGCTCAATGCAAAATAGAGCGAACAATATTTATTTAAAATTTATAACATAAATATTATAATATCTCTACAAAAGTAGCTATTTTGTTTCGACACTTCTTGTGTCTTATCAATTAATTTAGTGGATATTGTTGTGTCATATTTTGGGGCTGTAATCTTATCGGTTGCGAACTACGAAGTCGTTTGTTTTGTCGGCACGTCTAATGATGTCGTCGGCGTTGTTTTCGTATTTTGCAGCACATTTTAGTTTGTGAGCAGATTGTGTTTGTTGTGTGGAGAACTTTTTTTTTAACCTTTAGCTTTTAGAAAATCCTTCAGATTTCGATGTTCCTCGTAGGTTCTTCTCTCACACCCATTATATCACAAATGCCTACCTGTCGTAATTCCTCAAAAACATGTCAAATTTATAATATATTACAAAAAATGGAAGACAGCAAACTTTGTTATTTCTAATAAAAATAACCCTATCAAATCTAAACTAGCGATGACTAATATAGTGTATGAATTTCAATGCCCTGTACAAGATTGTTTCTTGTCATAAATCAAATACCCATATTACCACTTCTCTGAGTAGACACCTTACATGTCACCTATCTAGCAATAATAGGGTAATAAAAAACATTTATTAACCCATATCTTACAAGAACCCTTAAGAAAAAATTTGGTTGAAAATACAAAAAATACTATTTAAATCACAGTATCTGTAGTACCCCCTTACTAGAGGTCAGAAATAATACTACTTAAACATATTAACTTTGTCTTCTTCTCCCTCCTCTTTTCCAGGTGCTTCCACCTAGGTCACGAACTACTTCCCAGAAATCCCTTCATATATATATATATATATATATATATATATATATGTATACATCTGGCCCATCCCTACTGACCAACAACTTGTAGCAGTTCAGTTTTTTTTTAGTTCCTCAAAAGATTTCACATGTGCTACTGCCGCCAGCGGACATTTGAACCAGCCACGAGGAACTCACACAAGAATGTAGACGAAGTTAAATAAAGTTCGTTTTAACAGGTTAATAATTAAGAGATACATCTCTACGGCACCTATGAGAGAGACACTATATATCAAACAATTCTCCTCTACCATCAACCTTACAGTGGAAATGGAGGTTTGACAGTTTTTTAAAGACAGACACTCACATGATGCCCGCCGCACGGAGCACGTGACTGTCTTAAAGAACTCTTCTTTTCAAAAACAAAAGCAAAAACTAAAATGAAAAATTACATTACAGTGAGACATGAGAATATAACAACACTGGAAAAATAATATCTTTAAAACTGGCCTGTGAAGAGGCTGAAAGCGCTTGGAAAGTCGAAAGATATGAAGCCTTGTTATATTCCTTATCTCCAGCAAGAAAAAAGAAAAAACATGTAAGAATACCAGAAAATTTGAATCAAAAATTATTAAAATCTTTCTTGTCAGTAGTTTTTTGTGAAAAAAAAAAAAAAAAAAAAAAAAAAATATATATATATATATATATATATATATATATATATATATATACAGATGAATAGTGGATTAAAAATTCGACTCATAATTTTGATTTATCTATGAGAGCTCTGGATTCTGCAGAGTCTTCAGATTTAGTTGGATTGTTTCTTTTGTGCAACCTCACTGCATATGAAGACATTGATTTCAATAATATAGAGATTATGGACTCATGATAGTAAATATATTTATTGGAGGTAAGGTTCACAAACTTAAAAAATTAATCCATAGAATTCTTAAATATTTTGGTCTAAGTGTAGTTATTAATTCTAATATAAACGTTTACTACTTACAAGTAACGTTAGACTTAGTTTCAAATAATTTTCAACCTTACATGAAAAACAATGCTAACCCAATTTATATAAACCCCAACTCTAATCACCCATCATCTGTTATCAAACATATTCCATCATCGGCTGAACACCGCGTAAACATACACTCCTCTCGCAAAGAAATATTCAAAAAACATAAAACTATTTGCGATAAAGTTCTTAGGGATAAAGTGTTTCGATCTTCTGAGATTAGTTTTGTGGAAGAATATAGCAGTTCCAGAAAGAAAAATAGAAACAGAAAAATCGAACGGTATCATCTTTCATTTAATCACTTAGTTAATATTAAACTGGGACATACATTTCTTAAATTGATTGATAAAAATTTTCCCAAAAATAAACTTTTAAGTAAAATTTTCAATCGGAACCCACTAAAACTTAGTTATAGTTGCACTAATAATTTAGAAAAAATAAATTAAATGACAGAACAATAAAATATAGAAGTCATATGACAATAACAATAGTTGTTCTACTATTCAGTTTAATTTGCTCCATAGTAAAAAAACTGATGCAGTTGTAGAAATCCTGACCAATGCCCCTTATTTAAAAAGTGTTTAACTAAATCCCTTTTTATTAGGTTTGATCCCTTTTAACATCATCATATTTTCTTTTTTTGGTTGTTTTTTTTTTGTTTTGTTTTTTTTTTTGTTTTTTTGTTTTTTGACAAGTGAGTGGAGGTACCAAAAATTTTAAACAATTTTCTATAACAAAATTACTTACCTGTATAATTTATTTTTCGGTACATGGTTGAAAGAAATATGCGTTTTTTTTTCTCTCTCTTTCTTTGAAATGTTCGTATTTACTTTTCGTAAGCGGGGCGGAAATATAGGATAATATTTTCCAAGTGAGCCTTGATATAGGCGACAGAGACATTTTGGTTTCACTCTGGAAGCGTTAATTAAACGAATGTTTACACTAACCGGAACCATAAAAGCCAAGAGTTCAATAATGTCATTGTAGGTCATTCTAAGTAACTTGTTAATCTTTAATGGCATACCTTTGGGTTGTAAAAGAATCAGATTTCCTTTTTCATTGCGAGATTTTTAATCGACCGCGGGCGAGTAAAGCAATAAACTTTAATCGCTTAATTAAGTTTTTAATCTTCTGAGTCGATCGGGCAAGTGAAATCTCAAAGGCAGGCTGTGAGTACCTCAAACTGATTGAATAATGGGGGTGGGGTCGAGGGTTTTACTGCTATTTGGCACATTTTGCGGAGCTGGCAGTAGTTTTTGTAGCCATGCTTGTGAGATGCTATACGCTATTACATTCTATAGGCAAATAACAACTTAACATCATTTAGGACAGAAATTAGGTAAAAACGTGTTTATAGAAATTATTTGTACAAATAATCGTACAAATAATTTATAAAAGATATTATTCGATCAGAATATAGAAGCAGAGTTATAGAATTTATTTAATGAATTACATGGTAGAAACAAGCTCATAAAAGTTATTATTGTGTTAAAATAAAAACATGTTTCTGAAAGTTTTTTCGGTGATAAGATAGAAGCAAATGGATAGAGATTATTATACGGGAATAAGAAGTAGAAACAACTTATAGTACTTATCATGAGAGGATAATATCATGAGAGGATAATATCATGAGAGGATAATATATAAGAAGTTATATAGAACGTACTGTCTGAATATAATGCAGAAAGAAAATTTTAGAAGATATTCAGTGTGTTAAGTGCAATATGTGATACACGCTTTGGGTGATCATGTCTCGAAAGAGACATGACTGACTGGGCAGAAGATTATCCCGCAGTAGGTTGCCATTGCTTTCTGCGGTAGGCTGGTTGCCAACCAAGGCTATAGAATCCAATTTGTCCTATTATTTGACTCATAGCTTGAGAGAGAAGAAATGTATTATATTATTAAGTAGTAATTAGTGGGGGATCAGTTTATTACTTCATGACAATAAAAAAAACTGATCCCCCACTTTATGCTCAGTAGAAGCCTTAATCATGTTTCCAACTATTATATTCAGTCAGTCAGTTAAGTACCATACGTGATACACGCTTGGGCGATCATGTCTCGAAAGAGATATGACTAACTGGGCAGATTATTATCCCGCAGTAGGTTGTCATTGCTTTCTGCGGTAGACTGGTTGCCAACCAAGGCTATAGAACTCAATCTGTTCTATTATTTAACCCATAACTGGAGGGAAGAGACTGATTAATACCTTTCCCAAGGGTATTTGTGCGTAAGTGAATGCGAAGAATTCAACTAGAATTCGAACTCGGCTCCCCGATTTGTCGTTCCGAATCGATATTTACTGCACCATTAGAAGATATTATTCATTGATAAAACAGAAAAAATGTTGATCATTGTTAGCATGCATCAAGCTTACAGAAAATAACCCGTGCTAAAGTAGAATCAACCAAATAGAAGTTGTTTGGTGATAAGGACAAGAAATTCATAATATTCTGTGATAATTTATAAACATGCATTCAGTAGATCTTGCTCGGTTATGAAGTAGAAACAAGCTTATGTTTCTACTAGCAGTATAGACCGGCGTTGCTCGAGTGTAATGAAAGCTTTAAAACTAATCCATGGTCCTGGAGCTCAGACTCTTTGGACGTTGGCACGAAAGACTAAAAAGCAATAGTTGTTTCCAGTTAAAGCGAAACCGTAGACTGAAAGAAAAATAAATGGATGTAAGTCAAATTTTCATTTCCTGGTATCGATATCAAATAAGTTTTTTTCGTCGTAAACTGAATTTTGAAGGCTAAATAAGTCCTCTGAGTAAATGGTATCATGGCTGAGACTAAGAACTACAATTATACCTACTTAGAGCCAAACCCGAAGCAAAAACTAAAATAAAATGTCTGAAAAAAGACAGACATACAGGGAGATAAGCAGACACACACACAAACCTCTTGCTTTATATATATATATATTATCGATTTTCTGCACTATTGTAAGAACTGCAAACCTTGAAACTTCTGAATATCATTTCTTATGTCTTTGTCTGTTAGTGTATCAACTTTGACTAAAATCGTACCACTTCTTCTATAACCCGATTTTTTCGATTATCGATTTTCGATATTTATCGGGAGTACCTCGACACAAAATCTAGTTAAGAACACTCGCAAACGCTTATAGTACAACTGTGCAAATTTTCAAGAAACTTGGTTCAGCCGTTTCGGAGTCTATAGGTAACGGACACAGACACACATACACCCACACACACACAGAGACAAAGCTCGATTTATAAATATGTTACTATACGGTGAGAAGGCTCTAACAAGTTTATTGAAGTTGATGTTTATTGGTAAGATAGAAAGAAACTGAGAGAAATTGTGGTTCACTAAAAAGGTAAAAACAATTTTATAGAAATTGTTGTTCAGAGGTAATAAGGTAAAAATGAGTTTAGAAGTTAATGTTTGTTGACAAGAAAATTGCAAGCGTGTAGAAATTCTTTATTTCAATGATAATGCAGATATTAGCAAATAAAAGTTTTAAAAGATGATTTAAATGATTAAAAAATGGTTTAATCTAATTATAGTTGGTTTCATTGTAAGTCATTATTAATACTTGAGTAGTATTTCATTCCACTTATTTCTTTTGGTCTTTACAATCCTATACATCGTAGATGTCAGTCAGTTAAGTGCCATACGTGATACACGCTGGGCGATCGTGTCTGGAAAGAGACATGACTCCCTGGATAAAAGTTTATCCCGAAGTAGGTTGCCATTGCTTTCTGTCGTAATAGATGTGATAAGAAGAAAAAACAAGTACAATTTCATTTAATTCTTGACGGGGATTTTTTCTTATTATTCAGTTGGTATTTATAAAACGAGTAATTTTAGATGTAATAAGATTTGAATTTCTGACATGAAGCCTTGTCAATTAATATTCATTTTTCAATAGGATTTCTTTCATCTTATGTCTCTTGCCTTTTATTCCACTAGTAGTATTAGATGTAATAAGATTTGAATTTCTTACATGAACCCTTATCATTTATTATTCATTTTTCACTAGGATTTCTTTCATCTTATTTCTCTTGCCTTTTATTCCACTAGTAGTATTAGATGTAATAAGATTTGAATTTCTTACATGAAGCCTAGTCAATTATTATTCATTTTTCAATAGGATTTCTTTCATTTTATTTCTCTTGCCTTTTATTCCACTAGTAGTATTAGATGTAATAAGATTTGAATTTCTTACATGAAGCCTTGTCAATTATTATTCATTTTTCAATAGGATTTCTTTCATTTTATTTCTCTTGCCTTTTATTCCACTAGTAGTATAAGATGTAATAAGATCTGAATTTCTTACATGAAGCCTTGTCAATTATTATTCATTTTTCACTAGGATTTCTTTCATCTTATTTCTCTTGCCTTTTATTCCCCTAGTAGTATTAGATGTAATAAGATTTGAATTTCTTACATGAAGGCCTGTCAATTATTATTCATTTTTCAATAGGATTTCTTTCATCTTATTTCTCTTGCCTTTTATTCCACTAGTAGTATTAGATGTAATAAGATTTGAATTTCTTACATGAAGGCCTGTCAATTATTATTCATTTTTCAATAGGATTTCTTTCATCTTATTTCTCTTGCCTTTTATTCCCCTAGTAGTATTAGATGTAATAAGATTTGAATTTCTTACATGAAGCCTTGTCAATTATTATTCATTTTTCAATAGGATTTCTTTCATCTTATTTCTCTTGCCATATATTCCACTAGTAGTATTAGATGTAATAAGATTTGAATTTCTTACATAAAACATTGTCAATTATTATTCATTTTTCAATAGGATTTCTTTCATCTTATTTCTCTTGCCTTTTATTCCCCTAGTAGTATTAGATGTAATAAGATTTGAATTTCTTACATGAAGCCTTGTCAATTATTATTCATTTTTCAATAGGATTTCTTTCATCTTATTTCTCTTGCCTTTTATTCCCCTAGTAGTATTAGATGTAATAAGATTTGAATTTCTTACATGAAGCCTTGTCAATTATTATTCATTTTTCAATAGGATTTCTTTCATTTTATTTCTTTTGCCTTTTTATTCCACTAGTAGTATAAGATGTAATAAGATTTTGAATTTCTTGTGAAGCCTTGTCAATTGGTAATTCATTTTTCACTAGGATTTCTTTCATCTTATTTCTCTTGTCCTTTTATTCCCCTAGTAGTATTAGATCGTAAGATTTGAATTTCTTACATGAAAGCCTGTCCAATTAATGTTCATTTTTCAATAGGATTTCTTTCATCTTATTTCTCTTGCCTTTATTCCCCTAGTAGTATTAAGTCATAATAAGATTTGAATTTCTTACATGAAGGCCTGTCAATTATTGTTCATTTTCACTAGGATTTCTTTCATCTTATTTCTCTTGCCTTTTTATTCCCTAGTAGTATTAGATGTAATAAGATTTTGAATTTCTTCACTTAAGTATATCCAATTATTATTCATTTTTCAATAGGATTTCTTTCATCTTATTTCTCTTGCCTTTTATTCCCCTAGTAGTATTAGATGTAATAAGATTTGACTTTCTTACATGAGAAGCCTTGTCAATTATTATTCATTTTTCAATAGGATTTCTTTCATTTTTTATTTCTCTTGCCTTTTATTCCACTAGTAGTATTAGATGTAATAAGATTTGAATTTCTTGTAGGCCTTGTCAATTATTATTGTTTTCAATAGGATTTCTTTCATTTATTTCTCTTGCCTTTTATTCCACTAGTAGTATAAGATGTAATAAGATTTGAATTTCTTACATGAAGCCTTGTCAATTATTATTCATTTTTCACTAGGATTTCTTTCATCTTATTTCTCTTGCCTTTTATTCCCCTAGTAGTATTAGATGTAATAAGATTTGAATTTCTTACATGAAGGCCTGTCAATTATTGTTAGTTTTTCAATAGGATTTCTTTCATCTTATTTCTCTTGGCCTTTTATTCCCCTAGTAGTGTTAGATGTAATAAGATTTGAATTTCTTACATGAAGGCCTGTCAATTATTATTTAATTTTTCAATAGGATTTCTTTCATCTTATTTCTCTTGCCTTTTATTCCCCTAGTAGTATTAGATGTAATAAGATTTGAATTTCTTACATGAAGCCTTGTCAATTATTATTCATTTTTCAATAGGATTTCTTTCATTTATTTATCTTGCCTTTTATTCCACTAGTAGTATAAGATGTAATAAGATCTGAATTTCTTGTAGAAGCCTTGTCAATTATTATTCATTTTTCACTAGGATTTCTTTCATCTTATTTCTCTTGCCTTTATTCCCCCTAGTAGTATTAGATGTAATAAAGTTTGAATTTCTTGCATGACCTGTCCAATTATTATTTCATTTTTCAATAGGATTTCTTTCATCTTATTCTCTTGCCTTTCTATTCCTGGTAGTATTAGATGTAATAAGATTTGAATTTCTTACATGACCTGTCAATTAATATTCATTTTTTCAATAAGGATTTCTTTCATCTTATTTCTCTTGCCTTTATTCCCCTAGTAGTATTAGATGTAATAAGATTTGAATTTTGTACATGAGCACTTGTCAATTATTATTCATTTTTCAATAGGATTTCTTTCATCTTATTTCTCTTGCCATATATTCCACTAGTAGTATTAGATGTAATAAGATTTGAATTTCTTACATAAAACATTGTCAATTATTATTCATTTTTCAATAGGATTTCTTTCATCTTATTTCTCTTGCCTTTTATTCCCCTAGTAGTATTAGATGTATTGATTTGAATTTCTTACATGAAGCCTTGTCAATTATTATTCATTTTTCAATAGGATTTCTTTCATCTTATTTCTCTTGCCTTTTATTCCCCTAGTAGTATTGAATGTAATAAGATTTGAATTTCTTGTAAAAGCCTTGTCAATTATTATTCATTTTTCAATAGGATTTCTTTCATTTTGTTTCTCTTGCCTTTATTCCACTAGTAGTATAAGATGTAATAAGATTTGAATTTCTTACATGAAGCCTTTGTCCAATTATTATTCATTTTCACTATGATTTCTTTCAACTTATTTCTCTTGCCTTTTATTCCCCTAGTAGTATTAGATGTAATAAGATTTGAATTTCTTACATGAAGGCCTGTCAATTATTATTCATTTTTCAATAGGATTTCTTTCATCTTATTTCTCTTGCCTTTTATTCCCCTAGTAGTATTAGATGTAATAAGATTTGAATTTCTTACAGGAAGGCCTGTCAATTGTTATTCATTTTTCAATAGGATTTCTTTCATCTTATTTCTCTTGCCTTTTATTCCCCTAGTAGTATTAGATGTAATAAGATTTGAATTTCTTACATGAAGCCTTGTCAATTATTATTCATTTTTCAATAGGATTTCTTTCATCTTATTTCTCTTGCCTTTTATTCCCCTAGTAGTATTAGATGTAATAAGATTTGAATTTCTTACATGAAGCCTTGTCAATTATTATTCATTTTTCAATAGGATTTCTTTCATTTTATTTCGCTTGCCTTTTATTCCACTAGTAGTATTAGATGTAATAAGATTTGAATTTCTTACATGAAGCCTTGTCAATTATTATTCATTTTTCAATAGGATTTCTTTCATCTTATTTCTCTTGCCTTTTATTCCCCTAGTAGTATTAGATGTAATAAGATTTGAATTTCTTACATGAAGCCTTGTCAATTATTATTCATTTTTCAATAGGATTTCTTTCATCTTATTTCTCTTGCCTTTTATTCCCCTAGTAGTATTAGATGTAATAAGATTTGAATTTCTTACATGAAGGCCTGTCAATTATTATTCATTTTTCAATAGGATTTCTTTCATCTTATTTCTCTTGCCTTTTATTCCCCTAGTAGTATTAGATGTAATAAGATTTGAATTTCTTACATGAAGCCTTGTCAATTATTATTCATTTTTCAATAGGATTTCTTTCATCTTATTTCTCTTGCCTTTTATTCCCCTAGTAGTATTAGATGTAATAAGATTTGAATTTCTTACATGAAGCCTTGTCAATTATTATTCATTTTTCAATAGGATTTCTTTCATCTTATTTCTCTTGCCTTTTATTCCCCTAGTAGTATTAGATGTAATAAGATTTGAATTTCTTACATGAAGCCTTGTCAATTATTATTCATTTTTCAATAGGATTTCTTTCATCTTATTTCTCTTGCCTTTTATTCCCCTAGTAGTATTAGATGTAATAAGATTTGAATTTCTTACATGAAGCCTTGTCAATTATTATTCATTTTTCAATAGGATG